>MKEJ01086974.1:0-10321 GCA_001753735.1 Embelia ribes
CATTTCAATCATAACTCGATTTTGACTTTCCGTCAGACTAAAAGTGTTCAATTTGCCAATATTTTATATAAATCGGTCTTCCGACTTATGCTGATAACGTCTTATCGTTCGTACTAATTATTCAAAGTGTTATCAACATTTATGATAATTATGGTAAGACAATTTAGAATGAAAAATACTGATTAAATCTCAATGTTGTTCTTGTTATTCAACAATTGAAAATGTTACATCGTACTGTACTTTCAAAAGAAAAAAAAATTGGGGCCTTTTATGATTTGTGTATCACATTCTATTGTTTTTCATTTTTTATTTTTTATTTTTTATCATTTACAATTACGTAAATTCATAGTTTGACCATATTCTCACTTTTTTAGTGTTCAAGAACCGTCAATTTTATAGTTGAAAATAACCGTAGGTGTTACTTTATATTGTACCATAACTATTACTTCCTCCGTACATAAATTATTACACAATATTTTTTTTTTAAACTTGACTTAATAATTTAATATTTAAATATAAAAAATTTTCAAATTTATATTTTTTTAATTTAAAAATGAGGATAAATTTAACTTTTTTGTAACAATAAAATATTAAATTATTATATTTTAGATGTTAAATTATGGGCTTAAATATATAATATTATTACTTAATTATGAAATAATACATGGGCCATATATATATCTGTACGGAGGGATTAAATAAGTAATTGAAAAAAATGGTACAAGGAAATTATAACTCTAACACTCCCCCATTAAGTTGGAGCACAAAAATCTGTAATACTCAATGTACGATAGAAAAACTTATAAGAATCACATCCAAGGGGTTTAGTAAAGATGTCAGCAAGCAGAAACTGAGCAGGGTATATAACGAGCGAATCAAACCAGACTGAAGTTTTTCATAATCGTCAATCTCAATGTGTTTGGCGTGTTTGTGAAAAACCAAATTATGAGCAATGTAAACATCAGAACAGTTGTCACGAAAAAACCGGATAGGGCGAATTACAAAACCCCGAAAGTCACGCAGCATAGTAGATAACTAAACCAACTTACAAGTAGTAGAAGATATAGTACGATATTCCGCCTCGGCAGAGATAGCAAGCTGGAACCCAAAGTAATGAAGAAACCAATGGTAGACCAACGAGTTGTGGGACAATTGGGCCAATCAAAATCGGTGTAAGCAGTCAACTTCGAAGAACTAGTAGAAGAAAATAATAAGCCATGACCAGGAGAGCCCTTAATATAGCAAAGAACTTGATAAGCATGATGAAGATGAACATCCCGAGGAACATTCATAAACTAGATAAGATAATTAACCGAAAAAGTGATATCCAGACGTGTAATAGTTAAGCAGAGCAAATGACCAACCAACCGATGATAAACACATGGATCAACTAGAGGAGTACCATCAACAGGATGAAGGTGTAGATTGTGCTCCATAGGAAAAGAGGCAAGACGAGCTCCCAACTGACCAGCATCCCACAGAATATCTAAGGCATATTTTTGTTGAGAAAAAAAGATGCCCAATTCATTAGAAATTCTTAAAAAATATATATTGTGCAATAATACGCGGACGGAGAGAATAATAAACAATAAATTTACAAATTGCACAATGATGAGATAGTTCAAGTTTAGAAGCCCAATATTAATTTGATCGCGGTGATGATATGCAACTTGGAATGATGTGGAATAAAAAATTATAGTAATTTTTTAGAAGTATTATGTGTTTTATCCCTAAAATTTTGTATGCATATTGTTGTCTAGGAGTTTGTAAATAATGATCATACTAGAGTATCGCCCTGGTCAGTTTTTCCATATTTTGTATCGGTGTGATCAAATCTTAGTAATGCCATTCTGAGTTTGCCTAATACTCTTATTTCATACGACAAAACCATAATCTTCTATTAGCTACTATAGTAACTTATCATATAAATATGCAATTTCATAGTAATAGTAATCCTACGATGAATCTTTTTTCCAAGTGCCAATTCCCTTTAGCGCATATTTGTGTGCAAAAAATTCGGTAAGAAAAACATTGGCTAACATAAATGTCAAAAACCTCTTTATTGATAATCACATATTCTGTAATTCCATATTCCCACTTTACGCCCTAGTAGAATATTATAGGTTCATAATAGGTTCATAAGTACCACTTGTAAAGAACCTTAACAACACTATAAATAGGAACACACTATTTTTTCTTGTTAAATAAGAACAAAAAACTTAACTACACCTCCTATGATATAGAACCTACCTATATACATCTTTTTCACTCTCTTTCTCTCTCTCTCTTTTGATATCTCTCATGGCAAGAAATTTAGAACCTCTCATAGTTGGTAGGGTGATAGGGGATGTGCTTGATCCCTTCACACCATCTATCAGAATAAGTGTTAGTTACAATAGTAAGCAAGTTTTTAATGGCCATGAGCTCTTTCCTTCTCAAGTAACCTCAATTCCGAGGGTCGAAATCAGCGGCGGTGACATGAGAACCTTTTTCACACTGGCAATTTTTTTTTGCTTTGCTATGTGTATTATAAACACAACTTCATCCTTTTGCTTAACATTGAGTTGTTTACAAAAAAATTTGTTTTTGTTTTTTTAATTCAGGTCATGACTGATCCTGATGTTCCTGGCCCGAGTGATCCATATCTGAGGGAGCACCTGCATTGGTATACCCTAAAACATCTTATTTTTATGCAGAAAAAAAAATTGAAGTATAATTTTCCACACTGATTTCTGCGAAATGCACATTTTTTTCACTATGCATACCTATATTTTTATGTGTAAGTTTTGTATAGTTTGCATCGCTTGAAATCGTTTATCAATAAAGAAATAATTAGGAGGTACAATATTATAATTTATAAGTAAAATTAAAGTAAGTCACCCATAATATGTACCTGGTTTGTAGATTAACTAGTTAACTCTAGGTTTATAAATTTCAAATGCAAATGAAGTGAAACATACCATAGTCTCAACGCTAACAGTTTTTTCGGGTTTTCGATTTTCAGGATAGTGACAGACATTCCAGGCACAACAGACGCCACATTTGGTAACATCACTCTCCCCCGAATTTGGACATAAATTAAGAGAATTGAAAATAAATAATTTATTTCTTATAATTTTTTTCACTAATATGGTATTCCAGGGAGGGAAGTTGTGAGCTACGAGATGCCAAGGCCAAACATAGGTATACACAGGTTCGTATTCGCTCTCTTCAAACAGAAGGGTCGGAATACAGTGAATCCACCATCTTCTAGGGATTACTTTTGCACCCGAACCTTCGCATATGGAAATGAGCTCGGCTTACCTGTGGCCGCAGTCTTTTTCAACTGCCAGAGGGAGACTGCTGCTAGAAGACGCTAACCCTAAACACGTTTTAGGGTTTTACCAAAATAAGGAGATATTTCAAGTGGAACAAATTGTGTGATGTTTTGCTATGGTTTCCATTTCCAAAGTTATTTTGGTTTTGGCTTATATTATAAATTACACACATCGTAATGGGCATTTTGGTGTAACTACAATAATAGAATGTGGAAGTTGTAGCTCTCTTGTAATATGGATGGTTATGCAAGTTTTACGTTAACGTTTAGTAAGTATTTGTCTTTATTAGTGATTTCATAGTGTATTTTTATCCCATTGGTGAGAGTTAATTTAAGATCATCCAAAGCTGTAAAAGCTATCAAACCCGTGAATTTAGAAAGGGAAAGAGAGAAAAAGAATCAAATAGCTTTGTAAAGTACATACCTTTCTACGTCTCGTCTTAACCATGAACTCACGAGCTAAGTGTTGGATGGGTGCAGGCTCGAGGGGTCTCAACACTATACTCTTATCAAGAGGGTCACCAGGCACTATAGCCCAATGATCAAACACAGAAAGGCAGAATGCCTGTCCTTGGGTGTGATATCTCAGGTCGGTCTCAAACCCAAACGACTCGATCACAGGCAGAAACGCCTGGAAAAAAGAAAGAAGAAAAATACAAGAAGAATTTAAAAATAAAGTCATAAAAGTGAAACAACCAGATACCCTGTACCATGACCTTGAACATGCAATTGAATTATCACCAGCTAACAGTTTTAATATAAATGGAGACATTATTCTTTAGACAAGGTTACACAACATTAGGTGCAGTTGCATCTAATCTCATGCCAATGGGTATATGGTAGGTAGGGAGGTGCAATTTTCTAAAACTTCTGGTGTTTATATCATGATGATAAATTATTTAACTACCTTTTATCTGATGCACAAAAACTAACATACGCATCACTTTTTAAAGGGAAGATAATTTCTTGATACTTGCGAAGTTTGTTGTAAAGTAAGATATAATTTAATCCTAGCGCGGAATACTTAATACATTTATGTTACTATTACAGAAAAAGCATTACAACTAAACAAGATAGTGATTTCTTGAAAATAACTCATAGACATAATAGCAAACCTTCACGATATAGGCTGGAGTTCCTGGCTGTGGAACATCTGCAGTAACATGACCACGCCTGCGTGACAAAACTGTGTAGATTGCAGACACACAATCTATAGGCGTTTGGATCTGAAACAACAAAATCACAAAATTATTAAATCCCAGTATTCAGCCAACCCGAAAAAATAAATAATTGAGATATCTGAATCTGTTTACAGGAACTTCTGATTTTTTAAATGGAAGGGATAAAATTCTTGGAAAACTTGCGTGTAAGAGCGCTATCCATGTACGTACATTCCAGATTTGGTTAGTTTGGCAGGAGACCAAGAAGAGCAGACATTATTTCACAAAATGGACCCGAAACCAAAACTAGATTAAAAAAATTGCGGTATCATGTTCACCCGAAACTCAAGTTAGCATCATCATAAGAAAACTTCCAAAATCCTATTCAAAAGTGCCATGGAAGAGTGAGGATCCTCCACCCCCTCAATTGTACCCACTTCATATTATTGGTCCGAATTCCTAATTAAAATAACTTATCATGTGCATAAATTACTCCTGATACCATTTTGGATCTTCCCAGTACGAAATTTTACCCCAAAAAAAACCAAAAACTAAGTGGCCTTCATTTTCATTCTAATACACAAGGGAACCAGGAACTTAAAACTATAGAGAAATGTATATTGATAATTTGACATGATTGTATTTTCATACTTGGAAATTGGTAATGGTTTCAGGAGCAATTCATACGGGTAATAAGTTATTTCAATTAGAAATTCAGATCAATAATATCAAGGGGGCATAGAAGGGCACAATTAAGGGGGAGAAGATCCGGACTCGCCATGGACAGCCAGCGATGAAAGAATACAAGACCCAGAATGCGTTTCAACGGTATTAAGGAAAGGTAGGAAAGGTATAGTGTTGGACAAGGAAACTGAACAATTACAAAACAAAGCCATTAAGATGAGGAGTGGGTTCTAATATTTGATTCCGTTTTCACCAATATCAACTGGTATTGGCAAAACTTCGATTTTATACTTTTTTTTTCAACTTTTAACCGTTTCTCCATTACATGCAAAATTGACTGAGCAACATTTACCTCCACGTAATAGACTGGTTCCATGAGTCGTGGAGTTGCCATAAGGAAAGCAGAATAAGCCACCCGTCGAGCAGTTGGAATGATCTGGCCACTGCCCCGATGCAACGGTTCAGGTGCAATCCTCGCATCAACTATTTTGAACTTGACATTTCTGATAGGCTCATCACAGAGGGGACCTTCTCGGGCACCCCATTGAAATCTGAACCACAAACTCAGATATGAGGACACAAGAAAATTGTCATAAAGATGCTGCGCAAATAATCAGCTTACCCCTGCACAATGGAATCCTTGACAGCATTCAGCAAAGATTTGTCAACTTCACTGGATAGTGTGTCGTCCAGCAAAATGTTGGGACCCTGCATAAAACAACAGTATCCAGATTTAAGATGAAAACGATTGACAATGCGCGATGTAAAAACATACTCAAGGCGTATGATATGATTGAGAAAGGATTATGAAGTTCAGCATACTCCACTCATTGAATAAAAAACAGCCAACATTTCAAAAGAGCAGCTCCAAAAAGAAACATGTAAAATTACCTGTTTATCAGGCCCAAATGCCCAAATACCACGAGCAGCTAGCAAATCCCAATCATATTTCGTCTGAAAGAAGTCACCAAGTTTCTTTCTGGGCCAATCAAGGCTTACAACACCATTCTCGATATCTTCAGCAAGTCCTCTCTCCAGTGATTCTGCAATCTAGAATATGAATTTTCCTCAATAAAATTTCAAAGACATACACATAGCATGCTTATTTTATTTCTCAACATGACTTGAATTAAGCATAGCATTTCAGTGATGAAGAGTCCACCACAGTTTCACAGAAGGAGACAACCGGATCCGCAACCTATTACTCATCAAAAGAAGTAGATACAAACTCATTCGTGAGAAATGTTAGTAACCCAAACAACAGATAAGATTTCATTGAGAATACCATGCAACAAATAACTAAGTCTGACAATTACCTTGACTTCCACTTCCGAATAAAGCTCCCGAAGGTCTTTCATGATCGAATCCAAGTACAACTCCCCAGTACCTAGAATTGTGTGCTCCCCTGACTCCTCAACTTTAGTTATGGCCAAAGGATAACTCTTGCTAATTTTCCTGAGACCCTCAACCATTTTTGGCAGTTCACTTGGATTTAAAGGTTCCGTCGCGGTCTTCACAACAGGAAGAGTATTAAACCGGAGAGGTCGAAAAATATAGACATCTTCATCATTATCTACATTGCATAGTGTAGCAGTTTTCATGATAGAAGCATCCACACCTTCTATGAGAACCCAGGAACCTGGAGGGGCCTTGCTTATGGGTATCCTGTAGCGAGCTTGGTAAACCCATAACTTGGTTACTTCTTTCTCTGTCATGTCCTCTTCATCATCCGGTGAATAGCCTTCTCCCAGGACACGTACAGTCTGACCTGTCTGGATTTCCCCACTATAGACCCTTCCAAAAGCATCGAAGACACTGCAATCAGATTTAGGGTACAATTTCGTAATGTTGACCATGAGCGGACCGGAGGGATCACAGTCTACCATGGCTCTGTAAATAGCAGAATCTCTTGGACCAGTATAGATATGTTCCACCTTCCTACTTGCAGCATCTCGTGCAGAAGGTACATGATGAACTAGCATATCTGTAAAACCTGTTGCAGAACCAAATACAGAACTACAAGCAAGCCTAAGCAAGGGCCTAACATTCAGTCTGTAAGCTGCATTGCTGAGAGTTACACCAAGTTCTGAGAGAGTTGCCTCCACACTCTTCTTGTGTTCTCCAATTACTTGGCTATATATTTTATATAGTGGTTCAAGCACAAACTGAACGAAGGACCTTTCCACCCCACTCGCTGGTTGCTTCTTCCTGAAAACTCTAGCATCAGCATCGAAGTAAAAGTCTCCCCAAAGCAGAGATGCAAATTTATCAGCATCGAATGGTATGCCATGAAGTTTCACATATAATTTAGCAAATGACTGCAAAGTGAAAGACCAGCCTGCGCTAGCGCTTGCAAAACAAACATTTCCAGCAACTGGGTCAATATGCTGGACATCCCCAGCAGTGGACGATGCAGCAGAGATGTGGTTATTAATGGCTTCAATTGTATGTCGAAGCTTATGGTATGCATCCTTCGGGGGCAGCTTAAGTTCGGTGATAAGCCTGTCAACCTAAGGCAACAAACAATCAATAGAGATATCCAGTAAAACCAAATCTTAAAAATGTGGTCCTACTACTATAAGAAGTAAGAACAATGATAATAAATATGTAAACCATAGACCGTAGTACAAAACAGATTCATATATCACCTTATTGATCACAACTACAATTGGAAGCCGGTCCTGGATTGCATGACGTATGGCTCTCTCGGTATTTACCTGGTTAAAGAGAAAAAATTCACAATTAACTTATTTCTACATTACCTTAAGCCACCCTTAGAACAATAATGCAAGTAATGCAATTACATATTAGCTAGCTAATATCTTTGATTAACTATACAGAAAATAAATCAAAATAGACCCCATGCAAATTATTGCGCTTTGCAAAATATTTTTTGTCAAAAATTCAAAGGCAAAATACTAAGATGGAGAGTGTTGTATGATAAATTTTTATGCAAGCACTAAATAAACATCAAAATTTTAGAGATAATAACACTGGGTAAGGGGTTCCTATGTTACCCTTTACGTGCATTATCTTCCGAAAAGAAAACATAGCATATTTTACTGAGCCAAAATTCTACCACAAGAACGTCAAAATACATACCTCTTTCTGCAAAACACTAATCTATATACTTCAATAAAATAGACTTGCTCTTCTCGAAGTACTCAGCATCTTAACTAGTATGCATGTGTGTGTATTTGGTGGAATGTGTCAGTGTGCACATGAAGTATTTTGATGGCCTTATGATTGCACTTACCATTACTCCTTCAGCAGCATCAACAATCAATACTGCACCATCAGCAAGCCTGAGAGCCGCAGTCATTTCATCCGAAAAGTTGGAATGACCAGGAGTATCCATGATGTTACAAAGGAGTGATTTTGAATTGCTATCCTCAAGAACAAGTGTCATGGGAACTGCTTTAATTGATATTCTCCTCTCCTGTTCATCTACCCGAGTATCGGTGTACCTCATATGCTTCTCACTATTCTCATCAAAGGTGGCTATATGATGGGTCTGCTCAACCAACATATCCATGAAAAGAGTCTTTCCATGGTGCAAGTGACCTACTAGGGCCACATTTCGTACCAAAGATGGGTTCGACATAAGCCCCAAAAGGAACTGGGTTGACACATAAGTTGACGAATCCTTAACACCCAACTCAAACTTGATATTTCTCACCGGTTTGATTATTGGCTGTTCTAGGGGCTGTTCATCTTCATCCATTACTAAGGTTTCAACTTCTTCCCCATAAACCTCTTCTGCAGTGGGATAATACTTTTTATCTTCAGCAAGTACAATTTGATTATCCTTATCCACGTCATCAGCAGTAGTCATCCACCCATTTGACGGCCCCGGAGCATCCTCCGCATCGGATGCATCTTCTTCGTCAACGGACTTGTCAGGAAGATCTTCATCATCTCCATCCTTATCACTCTCTAGATCCGACTCAATATCAGGTCCGATGTAGTTCCCGAATTCATCATATAGGCTCTCGTCCATTGTAATTCTAGATCTGTTGGACTACGTGATCAATTTTACTAGCTCAACCCAACCGCCAAATCATGAAAAGAGCAAAAAAATGAACCAAACATATCCCAGTACAAAGTGCTACCACTAGCCAAGAACCTTAACAAAAAGGAGCTTGTTTGATTGTACCTTACAAGCGAACAAACATGTATAGTTTCTAGAGATGGGTGAAAACACGCTTGCATAATGGAAGGCAACTAAACGAAGGCCTAAAACTCATTAAAAAAAATTCTTAATAAAATAGCACCAAAAAGGTGATACAAAACCCTAACACTAGCTTTGGTTTGATGGAAAAACGTGTTTTAACCCGAAAATATCCTGCAGAATTATGGATATGATGGTAATAATGGGGATAAGACAGTCACCGAAATGACTTATGAACTTCCATCTTCATAGTAATTCAGAGAATACATGGCATGCACTCCCTTAACCCTGCATAGTTTTTGAAATTGTTTCTCCAATTATGAGTTTCCTAACAGAACCATACAGTTTTCCCATAACTATTGCCATTGAAGATACTACAGATAAAAAATGGAAAAGCATACGTATGGATAAATGAGGGTATGATAGTATATGAGTATGTATTATAATTGTCCTATTTTAGTGAGCGTAGCATTGAGGTATATGACAACAAGAAAAAAAGTTACATTCTTCAAAGTCACTAAAAATATACTAGCATTTATCATTCAACAATTAGAATAAACAATGAATAGCAGTCTACATAGACATAGGTCGCAACCATGGTTAGTAAAATACGGGACTGCCAAAAAATGTACAGTAAGGACGGGTTTATTACGATATTTCTTCTAAAAGTATGTTTGAAAAAAACCGTATATAACCTGTGTATTATTCAAATATATAATTTCTTATTTTCAAAAATGTGTATTATAGGAGTATATTTCACTAAGTTCCATATTGATTGAGAAGACGGAAGTTTATTCGTAATATATTGAGTAACTAGGGTGGCAACAAGGGCTAGGGTTTATGAAAGGAACCCAAAAGCATCGAAAACCTAATTTCCAGAAACCTTCGTAAGAAGAAATCACTCGTTTGCTTGAGTAGTCAACAATTTGGGCCTCAACTTACTTTGTTATCAAAAGAGATGCAAAGCTTATACAGAGAGAGAGAGAGAGA
>MKEJ01086980.1:0-16213 GCA_001753735.1 Embelia ribes
TCACCCCCTCCGCCGCACCCGCATAATTCTCCACCACCACCAAAAGCATCATCCCCACCTCCTTATGCCTAGAACTCGCCGCCACCACCATCACCTTCTCCTTCTCGACTCTAACTACAAATCTCCACCACCACTACCATCTCTGCCTCCTCCGCTAGTCATTTATTGGGAAAACTCTTGCATATTCCTCGGAGAGTAAGGATTGGTGCTTTACGATGATTTATCACCCATTTACCAATAAGTAATTGTTTTTATTTTTGGTTTTTCATTATGTTATAAGAAACTAGTGTCCATTGTCCTTTTAGAGTTTGATTCTATTTGTTTTCTTTTTTCTTGTTTTGTTCCTTAAGATGATGCATTGAGGCTGTTTTTGGATCAGGAATTTGTGCAAATTGAGTTGTTTAACCAAATAATCTATCACATTTATTTATTCGTTGAAAGTTGTTTTGAGCACATTATTAACTAGTCGTCATTATCATTATTCTTGTGCCAATTTCTTTTACATGTTCCATGTAAAACAAAATGTTTTAGAGGGTGAATTTCAAACAATCCTTCTTCTAACGGTGGTTTGGATATATATTTGTTGTTTTTAATTTTTGGTGTATGTGAATCAATAGAGTATACATGATTTGTTTGTCAACAAACTAATCCTGAACAGCACAATACAGTTCAATTTAGTCCAGCAACTAAGACTACTGAATTGCCCTTGCATATAAAACCAGCAGATTAAATGTTCTGATTGACAAACTATCGCACATTTGTAAGTACAAATCCCAATGTTGTTACTCACTTTTTGTCTCTTTGCTTCTCTCCCCAAAGTACAGACTCATCTTTTTCCTTCTACTACTAAGAACAGGAAGCCACAAGGAGGGAAGATTTCGGTAGGTAGTTGATGCTTGTATCTATATAACATAGCAACTAAACACAACTGGCTCCTCCACCCAACAACGACCACTCCATTTCTGGTTGTTTAAAGTTGAAATATAGGCAGCAACATAGATAAAGTAACACTGAGAAAAGATAATGTCAATGTGACCAACAATCGATATCTAATTGTTGCAACATCAAGTGATGGTGGTCGAGAGCAACTATTGGATGTCATGATGAAGTTAATCCAGCCACATCATCATCCCATAAAAGTGGTATCGGACAAAAAAGTTTATGGAAAGAAACCTAGAAGAATCACAAGCTCAGCAAATAGAAACAAAATTGGACCCCTTCGGAAATATCATGGTAGAGTGATATATAACATTCAGACAAGCTTTAATTAGCCAAAGCTTCCCTATCACAACCTCTTTTCAGAACACTTTAACATATAATTAGTTCAAAAAAAATAATCTGCCAACACGAGAGAGCAGAGCAAAGCAAAGCAACACAAGTAAAACCTTCACAAGATCTTCAAATGCTAATGACAAACAAGTTGGAATAGAACATTAACTTCCAAAATAAAACACAATCAGAAAATGCAATTGTAAAATCTCAATTACTGGTGTTTATAGGAACAAAAAGCTCCTCCGCAAAATCAATTGTTTGGGGAGATAAATAATGTAACCCCTCTAAAAGAAAATTATTCAAATATGCAAAACCGCCATAGTACGAATTCTTAAATAAAAGCTTCGAACTGCAAAATGATTTTCATCACCATCTACGCAACTAAAAAAGGACAGAATATCATACGGCAATCTTTTAAGCTCCGCCTGAGCCGTACTTCTTTCCGAAAACAATGACCTGGAGCTTGTCATAACCAGCAAGTACACCAGCACCAGCAACAGCACGGAGGATGTTAGCACCAGCACCCTTGAACAGAGATTTGGCCCCCTCATTCTTGAGAATCTGAGAGAAGGCATCGAGGGAACTCTTGTACTTGACAGCTTCACCAGAGGTCATCATCATTCTTCTGCGGACAGTGTCAATGGGGTACGATGCAAGCCCAGCACCGTTGGTGATGACCCAACCAAGAGCAAAGCTAGCGAAGAAACTATCCTGAAATCATCAACACATTCAGTATATGTAAATAAAAAATCAGACATGTAGCATAACAAAGTAATTATTTTCAAAAGGGTGATGATATGCATACACACTAATATGCACTTCGTATGTACGCTCAGGTGACCAGATCATGGACTGTGATCTTATTAAATATAGGACCCATTCACAAGATCTAACAATCAAATGATAAGATATTGCCGCACAAATGTATGTACAAAAAATGTACATATTATGATTAGTATATTTATGTACAACTCATAATCAAGTAGGCTAAATTGCAATAAAACACAAACAGCAAGGACTAATGGAGAAAAAAGGTTAAATTCCAAGACTAAATTCCTCTATAAATATCTCATGGTAAGGGGGTATTGGGAACGGTAAATTCTACTCTCTATACACATTTCATATATACATTTTATATCTATATATATATATCGCATAGTCAGCTGATGTTGAACTTCGAAGGACCCACGGCCGGGCAACCCTCAATCGTGGTTGTGCGTGCAGATGTGGATCCTGAGAGTCAAGATCCAAACTACTTTTTGATGATTCAACCCGAAAATTGTATTGATTTATTCTCAATATTTCCATGCAATAAAAAATCCCTGCTCTATCACATTAGTATGCAAGCCTTTCATTACTCTTCTCAAAAAAATTACTTTCTTTTACTCATGCATTTAGTTTCACCAAAGAAATTACTCACCCAAACTAAAACATAACATCTACCATTTCATAAGCAGTGCAAACTTTATAATATCAAGGCAATCATTTTCTCTCATGAAGGATATTAACAACATAGGCATGAAACAATGTAAACAACATGACCAACATGCAAAAAAACAGTGAAGACATTCCAACTTGATCATATCAAAAACATATTGCAAGCAAATGCACCACAGATGTGGAATGGTAATGAACATGGGTCCAATTTGCATATGGTTATCGATTAGGACAATAAAAAATTGAATATTGCTGGCCCTCGAGTGCATAAACCTAAAATGTCACTCACAGAAACAGGGTTTTACACAAGGCCTATACCACTATCACCTCAAAAGCATAACAAAAATGTAAGGAATGAGCTGTTTTCAGGAATTCGAACGAGGTACTTTAAGATGCATTTGGTTCTGTTCTCTAAACTTTTCTGTTTATGCCGTCACTCTTGTTTCTTTGATACCAAGATTCGCGAGAATCAAAAGTCCGTGGCTCAACTTCTCCAAGCCATTTTGTCATAAACAACTTTCAAAATTGACAACCCAAAATAATATGGTTTGTCATTCTGAATCGCATTTAATAAGCTGTTAGCTTAAGCAGAAAAAAAAATTTGAAGTGGATACATGATGCGATGCGCACATATTTCTAGATGTAGCTAATACTAGAGTAGAATCTCAATAAAATCTGGCTTCTCAGAGAATATAAATAACAATAAGAATAACAGAAGACATCTGTTATTAACAAGTCGTAAAGACAGAAATAAATAACTAACCTGCAATTTTCCAGTGAGGACAACTGGCTTGATAGAGTCATATAATCCAAAGTACAAACCACGGTATACAATGATTCCAACACATGAGATGTTGAACCCACGGTAGAGCCCAGCAATACCATCTGAGGCAAGTGTCTTCCTGTAGACATCAATCAAGCCATTGAACTGTCTCTCTCCTCCCTTCTTTGCTGCCTTGGAATCATTAGCAAGACGGGTACGAGCATAATCCAAGGAATAAACGAAGAGCAGTGAGGAAGCACCAGCGGCACCACCGGATGCCAAGTTACCAGCAAACCACTTCCAGTAACCATCACGGTCCTTCTTGAAGTTGAAAAGCCTCTTAAAGTAATCCTTAAAGGCAAAGTTCAAGGCCTGAAACAAGAGTTTAGCTCCACCATTAGTGCAAGGAAAAGGAAAGTGAAAATCGTGGATCATAAAAATCAGCTTTACTTTCACATATTTGTTTTTTCAGTTGTTACCAGAAATACCTCTATGCAACAGGTTTTTCTTATAGAACCGTAGGGAAACAAATTACCAAGAAACCCAATTTTGAGAAACCAGACAACAGTATAACAAAATGAAAACCAAGAAAAAAGTATATTGCAACATTGAAATAAAAACACAACAGGTTTTACGATTTCATCCCATAAAAAAATCTCCAAAGGACCCGTCATATAACTACGACTTTGCCAAATGGGAGAATAAATAACCTGAGTTGGGAAATAACGGATGACATTGGCAGTGTTCCCTCTCCACAAAGATACAACCCCTTCATCAGCCATGGTTCTCTTAAAACAATCCCCAATCCCTTTGTAGGGCTCAGAAAGCCTGCCAGTCTTAATCATCTCATCCTGGTTTTGGATCAAAAGCTTCACACGCTCGATAGGAGCAGCAGCAGTTTTCGACACAGCAGCTGAAACTCCACCCATGAGAAAATCAATGGCAAAGCTACCAAGGCCTTTCTCAGCAGGAGCTTGGACAAACACTGGAGAAGCATTTGCAGCGACCAATGAGAGATCTTGGGTCGCTCTGCATGACTGTATTGAAGGATATTGCAAAACTGCGCTGGAGTAGTTCTCAGCTGAAAATCTCCTCTGGTAGATAGCAGGCTTTTGGTAACCACCAAAGCGCATTTGAGCATTGGTGCTGATGTGTAGCTGGCCAGCTACTTTCTGAGCCACAGTTGGGTGTTGGTTCTGATCAGCCATTACGCTTCGTAAATAAGAACCTCTGCCATATGATGAGGAAAATTATGGTGAATTAGACTAAATCTATCCTAACACACAAAATCTTCTACTTTCTTTCAAATAAACACAGCAGATTAGAGCTGAAAAATGACCAGGCAGACAGCTGTAGATAACAAACATTAAACTCCAAGTGAACAAAACAGCCTGTGTGAAGTGCAGAAGAACAATAGGTGAAAGAAACAAATGTTTTTATACAACAGAACATAATCCAAGCAACCAGAATAACTACATCACACTTCAAACATAAATTTAGTCACAACAAGAAACCATTTCTCAATGCATGGCAGGTAAATAGTTTTAAAAACCACTATCTCAACACCATTTAGAAACCATTTCTAGGCCCATAACGAGAAAAAGTGTTGTCATTACTGTTATTTCTTTTTGTCTCAAGTGAAATGGCACAACAAATATAACTTCACACACATTTTCAGCTAAGAATACTCAAAACTAAAATGAAAAGCAACAAGAAACACTTCAGGGAAAAAAAAACAAGTGAGAAACATGATCATACACATTGAGCAAAGAACTAGCCAAGAAATGAGTGACAAACAAGTTTCAGCCCATTTCCAAACTTTTAAGTGAGTATCTTTGAAAAGAAATATATGGAAACAATAAAATTTCATTCCTTAATGCTTAGATGAATTTTTAAGAAAATATAACAACCAATACTCTAACAAGCACTCGAAAACAAGTTCATTTGTCAAATGAGCACCTAATAGCCAACCCCAATTTGTCCAAAAATGTCAAAATAAAGAGCAGATATGAAAAAAAGGCTCAGATATGACTAGTAATGCCCACCTCTTTCAAAAACCAAAGGAATATAAAAATCAACCATTACCAAATTC
Organism: Embelia ribes; assembly: GCA_001753735.1. Taxonomy (NCBI): domain Eukaryota; kingdom Viridiplantae; phylum Streptophyta; class Magnoliopsida; order Ericales; family Primulaceae; genus Embelia; species Embelia ribes. Next base: position 5,565 of record MKEJ01086980.1, read on the forward strand.
AAAACTATCTCAACATGCAGCAAACAAATATCACAAGCAATAGCAATCCAACCGCACAAAACCTTATACTCAAAATTAGAGAATAAATTTAATAAAAGGCAGCTACATGTTATTTTCCAGAAGGCGATAAACCTCAAGAGGGAAAACCAAATCATTTTACAAACAGCACACACATGCTGGCTGGAGAAAAATAATAATTTCAGGGTGATGACAGCGACAGTGAATCTTGTCTTGTCACAGCCATCCATCATGTACGAGATGTGACAGTCTCGACAAAAAAATGTTCTTGGCATCTCTCAACTTAAAACCATAAGCAGATCATCAAAAATTTTAAGATTATAACTACCGCAAGGTTATACACCAAAGCCAATACAATAACGCTTTGAAAAGGACAATATTTACATGATAGAATATAATTCAAGTACAGAAAAATCTTGAGCAGAGTTTTTCTTCATATTATGTGCCCTAAGAAAAGATCAATCCATAACATGTAACCACACAAGTGCTTGTAGAGTTTTTCTACATAATTATACGAACATATGACATTGAAGATACACAGTATAGATAATACTAGTTAAATTTTGATTCAGATCTATTCAATAGACTCTCAGATCCAAGTAATCACATACAAACATCAAAATTATTTTCAAAGGGTTCTCCTCCAGAATTAATCCAACGAATCTTCAAAAAATATGATATATATAACAATAGTCGATATCTGAATATGATCTAACACAGACTCTCAGATCAGAGTGACAAAAAAAAAAAGGAAATTCTATCAGCAAACACAAACATAAGACTATTAAACCACATAATCAACAAAAATATGTTAGAAATGAACAGATCTGAGACCTAGATATGAGAAAACAGCAAAGATCTGAAAATCTAACGAAGGACACAATCGAAACTAGCATACATAAAACCAAAACATATATATATATATATATATATAACAATAGATCTGAAGCGTTGAAATCGGTCTAATAGTGCTGAAAATAGAATAAGTTTAGAGAGAGAAATAGAGAGTTTACCAAAGGATTGTGGCCGCAAGGGAGAGAGAAACTTGGAGAGCGATGAGAGAGAGAATAAGAGGGATTGAACGGACCAGCGGCTCACAGAATATAAAGGAGTGAGTGTGTCCGACCTATAAGCGCGGAGAGGTTATTTTTTCTTTTTTTTAGTGAATGAATTATACTTTGCTCCCCATCAGGTTTCTGAATATTTCATAATGGCCCCCTACGTTTCTCTCCAATGACATTTAAGTCTGACTTCAACGTGGAAATAGCATATCACCTTTAACAAACCGAGTGGGTCACCGTATTCCTAACCTCAAAAGCTTTTATAGATTCTATGCATCGGATTCAAAATTTTTAAAAGAAACCTATTTCCGTCAATGTGTATTACCCTTCACTTTGATGCTTTAATTTATTCATTCTGAAGCTAATGATTGAAACAATTAGATAACTTCTATCACAGTGTAAGAAAAAAATTTAATTTCAGTATAAAAATATAAAATATATCCTTTAAGAAATTAAAATTTTAGAAAATAAGTGTTATTTAGGAGGTATTTTGGTAATTTTATGAGTTATTTGTGGAATTTAAGTTGACTTTGTCTTTGTCTTAAAAAATGTAGGCCTTGTTTGATTAGTATCTAACTTTGACTTTTTTATTTTCAAAAACTGAAAAACTCGTTTGTTTCTCAGTTTTTCAATTCAGCTTTTAAAAACTAAGTTTTTTCGAAAGAGTAACTCTGAAAACTTATATTTCTACATTTTCAGTTCTACAAACTTAAGCTAAAAAGTAGAGATATACCACATTTTTTATAATGAATATACTTTCAACTTTCTATTCTTAGTTTATATTTGCAACTTAATTGTTCTACATTGAATTTAATTAAAAGATATTTTTTTTAAAATTATGATAAATGATAACTTTATGTTATTTTTATTTTAAAAATTAAAAAAATTCACACATGTATTATAAATAATTGTTTTCTATTCTTAGTTTTTCTATATTAAATCCAAATAGAAAATATTTTTTTTCAAATTATATGGTATATTGTAATTGTGATTTATTTTATATTCAAAATTCACAAAAAAATCACTCATTTTTTAGTAATTATCTTATACTCTAATCTATTTCTTTCTAATTTAAAGTGTCATAAAAGTTGCTAAAATTCTTAATTATTTTTTGTATTAAAGCGTAAACTATTTCACTAAATAAAATTTATATAAAGTATAATTATTTACTCAAATAATCTAAGTGAGTAAAATTAAAAAATGAATAATTAGTTGAGAAATATTGCAAAAATCGTTAATATTTTTAGTTTTAAAGTTTTCAATTTTGGGGGGCAATTTTTATACTTTGAAATTTATTTTTCAAAAGTTATTGCCCAATAAATTTTCGCCTACAAAAAATTGAGTTATGTAAAGATCTCAGACGCCAATATTTAAAACTGAAAAATGAAATGGTGGCTAAACGAAGCCATAAACTTTGGTTTGTTTAGTTGCAACTTTTAAGTAATTAAGTTATTTTATTTATGAGTAAGAAAAAGTTGGATGTATCGATCTTAAATTTTTAGCTTATATAAGCCAAAAAATAAATAATTACAGTTTAAAAGCTTAGCAGTTAAACACCGTCTAGTTTTTAAGCAAAAAAGTTAAAAAGTTAAAGGTTATATATAAGCTGCAAGCAAACAAGCCCAAATGGTTATGTGATGCTATTTGAGAAATATTAATGAGTTTTCTGAAATTGTGAGAAATATCATGGGTGCAAAGTGCAATTTACCCTTCTTTTTTTGTGTGTGTGTTTTTGGGTTCTTACAAATTCGGAGATTGTGTTTGAATGGAATAGTTGTGTGATGCGACACACTAATGAGGTGTGTCTGGATTTGATGATGATTTTTATTTTGCTACTATTATATTTAATTAATGCAAATAAGTCCACCTTTTTATGGTGCGTTTGAATGGAATATTTGTTAATTATTATTTTTTTAAATGTAGGATCAATACAAAGAATGACGAAATTCGTATTTGTATTGTCTTGACATAATTGTCAGGATGTTGGATCATTTTACTATTTCTATGATCTATTTTTTTATAAAAGAGATTAAGTGCTTTAAGTTCTAGAGGTAAAACAATACAAAGAATTTAATTGTGAATACCAACTTGCCCATATGCATATATTTCAAATCCATATCCATATTTTGCATTTAGTAAATGATATTCACTAGGTACGTCAATCATTCACCCCCTGCAAATTTAAATAAATACAATGAACACTAAATACCACCACTAAAAAGTTACTATATAAAAAATGCCTGTCTTAATTGTCATTAATCTGCATTAACAAATAATCAGTTCCATTAACGGTAGGATGATTTATTCTTGGATGGAAATAAACATAGTTACTTAACAAAATAATCACTTAAAAAGTCAAAAGTAATGTCTCGATTCTTCTTCCAAACGTTCATGATCACTGAAAAGGCCAAAAGTTCCTTGTTTAATAGAACAACGCCGAATACAATAGGTTTTTTATATTATTATTATTATTATTATTATTATTATTATTATTATTATTATTATTATTATTAATGTTATTGTTATTATATATATTATCATTATATATCTATCTATCTATCTATCTATCTATCTATGTATTAATTAAATAGCTGTTGTATGTGATAAAAGGTGCATTTCTTTCGGGTTGGAAATTTCCTCGTCCACTACATGAAAAGGAGAATCCTCTTTTTGCAGGTCCGGGTCCAACTTTGAAGGATCAAAGTTTGACGAGTACTTTGTCAAATTAATCATATTTTTTTTTTTCAAATTTAATCCTTTAAAGTACGATCGAACGCCATAATGAGAACCTTTTTCAATAAGCTTGTTACATTTATTGAGACTCGAACTCGAGACTATAACTTAACCAGCCCAAACCTTTCCACTTGGATCAATCTCCGTTTGTTCAAATTAACCATATGGGTTAAATATAAAAGGGTAAATAACAAATAGTCATTTTTGTATTAAGCTTTCTGATCACTTAAATAACAAATGGTCATAAATACTCGTCTGTGTACGAATGGTCATAATTTGATATATATAATTCAACTTTTTCAATTGACAATATTCATCATTTCAGAAATTCTCAGTACATAATATTTGCGGAGTAATTAATACCATATCATCTCTTATTAAGCTTTATGGCCACTTAAACACAAAAAAATAATCATATATTCCTAAAAAAATTAACTTGGGAGAGTAATTATTTTTATGTACAAGTGACATTGATGCTTAATTTTAATTACAATTGTGATTAAAATCATGAGAATAAGTTTTGAAAATATTTTTGGTTCATAATTTTAATAAAATAATTGGTAGTGGTGGTCTATTGAAATAAATTAAATAATTTACGTAATAGCCAATTGCAAAAGAAATTAAAGTAGATGATAGCTATATTTAAATGACTCAAAATATATGGTGGTTATTTGTTATTTAACAAAACAATCACGTGCCTTTTATATGGAAAAACATTTATGTTAGGGTCAAAAGAGATCAGCCAAGCGAGAATTCAAAAAATGGAATGACTGAATGTTGAAGAAATCCTTGCCGATGAAAAATTAGTATATGCTGGTAGGTACCTAAAACAATGTATCAAAAAAATCATACAACTGTAAAATATAAATTATTAAGTGGCTCTTTTAAAATTACTAGAGACACGAGTATGTTGTATGTATTGTCTTTTTTGATATAATTAAGGGATTTAAATATATTTCATAGATATATTTATGTTAAATTTTAACACATAGAAAAGATTGCAAGAAGAAAAATAACAATTTTTTTTTTTACAAATATTTACTCTTCCAACAAAATATCAGTCAATTTTATGTGTTACTCAGATTCATATATTGTAAGGTCCTGTGAATTATGAGGACCACATTCATAATATTGTCAAAAGGAAAACTGGAAATTAATTCCCCAAAGCGTTAACACCTACGTTTTATTGTCTTCATTCACGGAGAGAGGGTGAGAATATTCCATTAAATAAAATCCATCGAATACAAGAGGTGAATTGCTCGAAATGGCAATCTAAAAGCTTATTCACGTTCTTTTTGTCGCTCTCTTTGTCATGAGGTAAGAATTGTTCCCAAACTCATTCGTATTCATTCATGTCTTTTGAACCCTAATCAATCAAGATGTATATAATGATTAATTAGGACTCAAGTAATCAATTGACGATAAAATTCTTGATCAGCTATGTGTAGGTTTCATTGTTTGTGGTGTGTCTTTGGGTGGTGACATTTAGGGCTTCTATCCAAGCTTTCTGAGGGAACTTCTTAATTTCAATTAAAGTACATGCAGATTTAGACTCCAATTATATAACCCATGTATTTGGGTTTTGATTGGTCAAAATTATCAAGAATTGTTGAGTTGTTGAGTTGAATTATCGATTTTTTGGATGGAATGTTTTGGAACAAATAAGTTTGGGATGAGGGCATTTTCATCTGGACAAAATGATGCATAGTCCGGACAAGAGACATTTTTTCCAAACGAAACCCCCTTTCATCAGGACGAGATTTGAAAATTTTGGTAAAATCGGTTATGTCCTATTTAATTTGTATCATATTACAAAATGATTGAAGAATGTTTGATTTCTTATTATTGGTGTAATGTAGTGACAATATTGCATCGACAGAATTTACACATTAGATGAAACTAAATATCAAAATTATGAGATGGAATAATAACATGCCATTGATTAACATCTCTATCATGTCGTAATGTGTTACAGGCCTTATGAGATGTTATTCCAGGGTTTGTCATGACGGATGTTAGCATAGGACTTTGGAGTCTGTTATTTCCAAGGCTTGATAAAATGTCGTAGGATAAGGATGAGAACTTATTCCATTGTTTGATATTGTTTTTATTCTCCCTAAATCATAGACTTATGTTATTATTCATTCTCAATAGAGAGAGGGGGAGAGGAAGTGAGAGAATAAGGGTTGAGGTAAACTTCATCAAATATTGATGGTAAAGCGATCCAGTTTTGACAATCTAAAGGCGAATCAGTGTTCTCATTGTACTCTTCGCCATAAGGTAAGATTTGTCCCCAAACTCTTTCATATTCATCTGTGCCCTTTGAACCCTGATCTATCATGATGAATCTAATAATTGATTAGGATTTGATTTATCAATTCATGCTAAAAATTCTTGATCAATTACGTATAGCATTTGTTATTTGTAGTATGTCTTTGGGTGGTGACATTTAAAGCTTTTCTCCGAGCTTTCTAATGGAGCTTCTTGATTTTGAATTAGGTACGTATGGATTTAAACTTCAATTATATTGAAACCCATGTATTTGAGTCTTAATTGGTCAAAATATTTGAGTAATTGTTGAGTTGTTGAATTGTCGAGTTGAATAGTCAAATTTTTAGATGAGGGTATTATTGTCCAAACGAAATGATGCCTAGTCCGGACAACAAGTATTCTTGTCTAGAGGAAATGATGCTTGGTCCGGACAACAGGCTTTTTTGTCTGGACGAAACCCCCCTTCGTCCAGATGAGATTTGGAAATTTGGGGAAAATCAATTCTGGCCTATTTAATTGTATTAAATGATTATTTGATTAAAGATTGTTTTATTTTTGTTCTTTAGTGTAATGTAATGATGATAATGCATTGACAAATTTTACATATTGGATGAAACTCGATATTTAAACTGCAAAATGGAATAATAATGTTGATAACTAAATTGGAAGTTGAGAACCTTAGACAAGTGAAATGATGAGACATGATGGTAAATGATGAACTAGAAAGGAAACATTAGTAGTTTGGAGGATGAACGAATACCAGATGAACTAAGCAGTAACATCTGTCAATTTACATGTAGAGACTGGGAATGGAGATATGTGATATCTATAAAAGATCTGGAAATTGCGGAAGTATAAAAACAAACTATTGCCCAGAAGATCGAGAATGAACGATGACGACCTGGCAAGACCTGTTGGATGCACGTAAGAGATCGGAGTGCGTAACATTGGGGATGAAGGATACTGTGAACCGAGTACATGAACGACCAATCGAATTGGAAACTACTAATAAATATTACTTTTCAAAAAATTTAGAGATGAGAAAAAGGGAATTTCCTATTAAAGATTATAGGATTGTGTAGACATCCAATTTAGAATAGAAACATTGGAAGATCCAAATGGTGGTATGGCATTCCCAAACAATTTTGATGACAAGTGTGGGTGAGAAAAAGGCTTGACCAACGGATCCCTATAAGGACAGACGTAGATCAAGTACATTGATGAGAGCGATTGGAAGGCGACAATTATATTTTGATAAAGACCTTCGGTAGATGACCAGTGTAAAGACTTGTCCATTGGGACTTAGTTGCGAGTAAGGCATCCTAGTGACATGTTAGCACATACGGAGATAGTGGAAGAAGGTATTAGAATCATTTAAATTTTAAGACAAGATTGTGCATTAGTTACATTCACGCATTACATGTAAGTATATATATACTAGAAGCATATATGTATTGGGATAACAAGATAAACTACAGTAGAAGAAAAAATACTAACTTCTCATGTTGATCAGGCTCTCATAGTCATGCAAAATTGGAAGACGAACGCGCATGGATGACTTGTTATGTGCATAAAAGAAGGCATGGTCCCATGTGTGATATATGTGCATGTGCAAATGCACATCAGGAAGCATTCCTTGGTTGAAGGTATTCTATTGAGGGGAAAAAATAAAATTTTGGGTTGTGTCTAGCCGTTTGGCATTGATGAACAAAATTTTGGAGACAAATTGAGTTAAATTGCATTTTTAAAACCCTTGTGGATTGTTGAGAACATCTTAGGGGCACGACAGGACCCCCTATATGTATTGAGATTTGGTTGGGTCTTACGAAGGCTCTGGGTGTGGAGGAGCAACCCACCAAAATATTTGTGCACAAAGTCTCAAGGAACATGAGGTCTCGTGTCCTGAATGTTTCCCTAACGTATCATTCAAGGCCCAATGTGCCGCATTGATGTTGCAGTGTCATGACATGTAAATGCAATGTGAAATGGCATACGGATGCTATGTGATATGGTGTACAGAGTATGTAACATCCCAAAACTTCCGGAATAAATTTTTTGCATTCATACTAGTATTATAAAGGTGTATAATATTAGTATTTCATTCATTTAGTATGTGGAGAATATTTCATCCAAGACGTTTGTGGTATTATCCTTATGAGACTCCAAGAATTTTTAGTGATTAACATAGGCTAGGTAAAGTTGCATATTGACCTTAGAAATTATTTCCTGGGTGGTTGGAGTGGGTAGAATGAAGTCTCGGGTTGAAAAACTAAAAACTGGCAAGGCTTTACTAGTCCAGCCTTATCATTTGAACAGAGATCTTGTAGTATTCGAATGGCACTAACGTTCAAATGGTTGGATTATGGCATTCGAACGGCCTCACCGTTCGAATAGTGACTTAAGGCATTCGAACGGTAGGGCCGAGGATGACACAGATTGAAGGCAGACGTGAGTTTGCGTGGTTTCCCATTTTCTTTTCCAGTGGCAACCGGATAAAGAAAGAGAGGGAGAGAACTAAATCCTAGAAGCAGTGATTTGATCTAGCTAGGGGTTAGATTAAAGAAATAAGCAGAGATTCTTCATCTTCACGACGTAGAGCTCATTTTTACTAAGTATCTCTTTCTATCGTAGTATTGGCGATGCCTTGATTTTTGTGCATAAATTATACATAATTTTAAAGTTGATATTGTTGTTCATAGCTATGAGTTGAACAACTTTAGCACTTTAAATTTGACGATTTGATTGTGTTTGATAGATCAAATCGAGAGGAGAAACCGAGGTGAAATTTGGGGCTTTTGACTACAAAGTCTCAAGGGGGCTTCTAGATGCGATTTACGGTACAGTAGTCAATGAACCTACTCTAAATTAGACGACTTTGTTTATATATAAATGTTATATATTTTGGAGGAGATACGAGATGTGTATGCGTGTGAATTAGAGTAGATGGGTTCATGGAGATTATATACATACATACATACATACATACACACACATACACACACACACACACACACACACACACATATATAATGTGTTGATTATATATATAATGTGGTGATAAATTTAATGTGTGGAGACGATATATATATTGCATTATTGATGTGATATTTATTATGATATGAGTAAATTGAAATGTGGAAATGGCATATACATATATTCATGGTGAATGAATTATATGAGTTGGTGTTGATTTAATTATTATGATTATTGGTAGTAGTAAATCAATAATAATTATATTGCTATGAGTTATGATGAGGAGATGAATTATTGATAACATGTTTTGGAATGGCGACTATAATATGTATATTTCCAATATAAATGTATTTACATTTCATGCTTGTGCACAGTGATGACAGCATGTTCATATCATTATGAAATGCATAGCATTGCATTCATATGGGGGAATAGGTAAAGTGTGGTGTACGTACGTGACGGGTGGTGGTAACTATGACGTGTCCTATGTACATTGCATAAAATGCATGATTATGAGTTGTGGCTTATATTTCATATTAAAGCACGGGGGTGTACATTTTATATCTATAAATACCGCAGTGGTGTACATTCATTATAAAGTGCAGTGTGCGTGTATGTGTGGTATTGATGCATGTGTACGTGGGCAGGGGTTGAATAAATCATTATACTTATTATATACATTATGTTGCATTTATGTGGGGGCAATAAGATGATGCATGCTAACATTGTGTCATGGCATAACCTATGACTTCATTAACATTACGTCGTGACGAATCATAGAAAGATATTTAGTTTTCAGAGATGATATGTCGTCTCTCGTATGAGGAAAAATCCATGTTTTACATTATCGTTGTATCGTAGCATAATCATGATTTATGCTAATGTTGTGTCGTGGCATAACCTATGACTTAGTATAGTTACGTTAATAAGTCATAGAGGAATGTGCAGTAATCATAGACAGTGTGTAAGACACCAATATTTATTTGGTATTAAATTGCTCAATTTGTAAATCTTGAGGGTTAATAATATAATATTTCATTTTCTCCCAAACCTCTCTCGTCAATTCATATTCACATTGTTAATAGAGGTAGAAGAGAGGGAGGGAGAAAACAACCGCCACCAAAATTCTTCCAATCCGAGAGGAGAAGAGGACCGATGGAGAAGGGATTAGCGGAATTGTAATCCTCATTTCACCCTCATCGTATTCGTGTAAATATTTCTTTGATTTCTTTCCGGGCATTCAAGCCCTAATTTGTGAAAACTTGTCAAAATGGTATTTATTCATTAAATTGATGGTTGTAATTCATTATAATCTAAAATATATGTTCAATTCTGATTGTTGATATAGGTTTAGATAAAATCCCATTGAAAGGTATCTAAGGTTTGCTTTTCCAGCCAATTTCTGAGAAAGAACGTCGACCTAATATTAAGATACGGGTAGAATTAGAGACTTTGTTATCACATTGACAATATTGATGTGTTAGAATTGAGAAAATCATGTGAATTCACTGTTAACGCCAGATTTACTGTTCACGCTGGATTTACAGTTCACGGTTCTGTTCACAGGTACTGTTCATGGGTACTATTCATATT
>MKEJ01086984.1:0-10656 GCA_001753735.1 Embelia ribes
GTAACTTTTGACGACCAATCACTTATCTTTGATCAATTGGAACGCCTTCGCTTACTCTTCTCCCTATTTGAAACCAACATTTTTTTTAATGACTTCCATTAAGGGAGTTGCCACGCTACTAAAATCCTTCACAAATTGCCAGTAAAAACTAGTAAATCTATTGCGCCCCGAATCCCGAGAAACCCAGGAGAATGAGTATATGTTTCCCTTTTTGAAAATAAAAAGTAAATTTTTTTATTGAACAGAAAATAAAATGGAAACACATCTTCTAACGCTATCTCATCAATGAAACTAACTGCTATTGTAGGATGATACTACTCATAATCTACAATATTTCACATCAGTACGATAAAAGTAAGATAGTCTAAAACTAAAGGTTGAAGGCCAGTGCTAACACGGGAATATATATATATATATATATAAACAAAATCTTAAACCTACCTATTTAAGGATACAATACCACAAGCTACTTGTTTGTCAAAAAGAGTGATAATGGAAAGTATACATATATTATTGGTCTTATAGAAGAAAAGAATATATCTATACTTTCACTTCTAATATAACTTCTACAACTACTCTAACAGAGTGCACATCTACTACAAAGTTATATATAACTAAAATAATACTACATAATAATAAGGCACTAAATCAAAATGTTATCTTTGTCTTCTCTGCATCTGTTATAGTCAGCCAAAAAGATATATACAATATGAGATTAAATCATCCTATAACATAAGATATAAGAAAATAAAATGTGGAAACGTAACGGTTAGATGATCTTTAATAACGTAAATAAGAGGTTAAGCAAGATATAAAATATGTATGAGCATGGATATGTATAAGTATAAACGAGTATGAATCATGAAAAGAATACATAAACTACTCATGTATGCAATGCATGACTCTTCTACATGAAACTGTACCAACACTGCATGACTGCTACTTCGATACTGTTTCGGATAGTGTCTACTACTTCATAAATTTTCTCACCATACTCGCCAGCTAAGTTCCCGTGCCCACACTCCAATAGACACAAAGCTTTCGTTTATCCTTCACTTACACTGCACCGAATAAATGATAAATCCTTATTGCAGGTTTTCTGACTTTCACAATAAGGCTGTTGGCCTCATTGCTTCTTTTTTTTTTTTATATATATATACATATAAAAAATGATACACTGTCCTACCAATGTCATGCTACTTTATGAATATAAAGGCCGTACTCGACTACTCATGCGATTTATATTACTTCTTATAATAAACATGATATTGAAATACATGATGTGAATAACATGTAAATGATAAACTATAATAATTACATGAGAAATTTAAACACACAAGTCAATTAGTCATGTTATATCTACTTCTAACATCTACTCTAATAACAATCCTCATGAACGTATCAATTCATATTCTATTACGGTGTCCTGCAAAGTCTACAATTCAAGTTAGCATTCATACTACAACTATAGAAGCACATTCTCCTAAGGGATTGTATCAATTCCCTTTTTATATGATAACATACACGATCACATACGATAAATTCTCAAGTTTAAGTTATTAGCGTATTTTCTACTATAACTACAAACACACTAGAAGTCGTCTCGAGATTTCCTACTCGAAAGCCCCAAATCCTCCTCTTTTTCATCCATTGATTTGATATAATAAACAAAATCAAATCGTTAAACTCTGAGACATAAAAGTGTTTCACTCATAACAAGGAATAAGAATATCAAATAAAATTTCACATACAAAAGGTACACAAAATTCGAGACAAATCAAACAGAAGGGATGAAAGAAAAACTTACCTAGAAATGATCTCCTCATCTCAAGGGTGAAGAAAATCTATGTTTTAAACAAAATCGAGCTCTGTAGCTAGATGATATAGGAGCTTAAAGGTGGAAGAAATTAAGAACCTACCCCTTCTCTCTCTACAATTTTGGAAATGTAATAAATAAAATGAAGAAGACAATTGTTTGGTCCACACAACTTAAGTCAGTCAAACCTTGATAGATCGATCCAATTGCACTTAGATCGATTGGTCTGAACTTTTAGATCAATCCAACTCCACTTGGATCGATCGAAGCCATTGGAATTTTGGGTCCAAACACCTCTACTTCCAAAAACAATTGGAACACTGATAGACACTAATGGAAGTGTCAAAAAACTTTTGGAATGACATTGAAGTGCTTGAAACTCGATTTATGCTACTTTATATAACTACCGACAAACTCCGTCAAACACTTCGTTTCTACGCTAACCAAAACTATATCCTCTCCACGAGACTACACAATATGCATATTTATATTTTTCTACCGGGGCGTTATCACACACCCTGTAAGGGGCAGATTCTTCTTGATCCTTGCAACCTGACCGGGCAGGTCGAACCCCGTACAAGTCTGTCGAAGTGGCAAACTCTACTTATTCATATATGCTACTATCATGTCATATAATACATAATAAAAATATTATTATATCATTCTATATAATATTATTAAAATGCAAAAAATTTTGTTTGAATTTCCGGGACATTACATTCATGAAAATTTCTAACATTACTTACACTTGTGGGACTTAGCTGCTCTTTGATTGCATTGATCTTCTCTTCATCAACCTGTATGCCTTGAGCGCTCATAAAAAAACCAAGAAACACAAGTTTATTTGTGCAAAATTTTCACTTCTTTAAGTTAGCAAACAAACTTTATTTTCTAAGCACATTTAAAACTGATTTTAAATGCATAGCATGTTCATCAAAGTTTTTGTTATAAATGAGAATATCATCAAAATAAACCACAACAAACCTGCCTATGAATGGTCGCAAAGCATGGTCTATTAAACGCATAAAAGTACTTGGTGCATTAGTTAATCCAAATAGCATAAGTAACCACTCATATAAACCATATTTTGTTTTAAAAGCAGTTTTACATTCATCACCTTCCTTCTTTTTAATCTGATGATAATCACTTTTCCAATCAATTTTAGAAAATACAAAATCACCATTTAATTTATCTAACATATCATCTAAATAAGGAATAAGATGATACTTTACCATTATATTGTTGATTGATCGACAAACAACTCACATTCTCCACGTACCCTCTTTTTTAGGAACTAGAATTACCGAAACAACACAAAGATTCATGCTTTCCCTCATGTACTCCTTTTCCATCAATTCTTCAACTTGCCTTTGTAACTCCTTTGTCTCCTTAGGATTGCTTTGATAGGTTGGTTGGTTTGGAATGGAAGCACTAGTTAAGAAAACAATTTGATGCCCAATTCCTTGAATTGGTGGCAACCCATATGGTATCTCATCCGGAAGGACATCCCCACACTCTTGCAAAAGAGACACAATAGAACTAGGCAAAGAAAGGTTAAGTTCATTAATATTTAAAAATGTTTTTTTATACAAAAGTACAATCATCGGTTGATTTGAAAACATTGCTTGTTTAATCTTACTTGACCTTGCATAGAAATTCTTTTGTTTTCTCTCGTTGGCTGATATTTTGCTCTCCTTTTTATCAGTCACTCTTTATTTTCATTCTCTATTTTGCCACCCATTCTCTTTTGTTCACTCTTTTTTTTATCACTCATTCTTTTTTGTTCACTCTCTTTTTGCAACCTCAACTAATCCTTATAAACTTGTTTTTGTGTTAATGGTACAAGAGTAATTGAACGGTTATTAAGAACGAATGAGTAATTATTGGTGAAGCCATCATACTTAACTCGCCTATCAAATTGCCAAGGTCAACTTAACAAAATATGCCCTGGCTACATGGGAATCACATCACAAAGTAATTCATCTTCATATTTACCAACCCGAAACTATATAAGTACCTATTCATTCACCCTTACTTCGCCACAATTCACCACTATCATTTAACCATTATAATTTGTATGGCCACAGATGCTTAAGTGTTGGTAGCCCTAATTTTTTAAATATAACAGTGCTAGCAACATTAGAACAACTTCCATCATCATTAATCATACTACATACCTTGTCTCGATTATGGCACCTTATATGAAGAATATTCTCCCGCTGTATTACTTCTTCTTCTTCCTTGGCTTGCACACTTAGTACTTTCCTTGCTACAAGGGTCAACTCCTTTGGCACTTCATATTTTTCACCTTAAATATCCTCCAATAGTGGCATAGGTTCATGATCAGATTCTTCTTCAACTGTCACAATTTCACCATTGTCACGTATAATCATAACCCACTGATTCAGACATTGGTTTGTTATGTGCCCCCTGCCTTGACTTTTAGAATACTTAATATCACGATTTCGAGAAGTATAGGGCTCAAATTTACCTTGATTATCATGGTTAGAAGGTTCAACTATTTGCTTAAAATTTGCTTAACTATTAGGGATTTTGTGGCTTCTCATCTCTCACCACACAAAGTTAAAGGATGGCTATTTGATTTTATTTATTATTTTTTTTTATCTTTATTTTTAAATAATCAAGTAGTAAAGATATGATGATGATGATAACAAATTAAAACAAATAAAAAAAATAGTAAAGATAATCAAACTTAATTTAGAGCCAAGCTCTTATAACAACTTCTATGAACCGCACCCACATTAGAACAACCGAATACTAAAACACAGGTTTGGGATGGAAAACCTCAACTTGTTGACTGATAGAGGTAAGAACCTTGGTATGGTAAAGATGCCACAATCCGGGATGGAAAACGGATTGATAAGTTGGGTTGATCGCCTAAAAAACTCTGAAATATTCAAAGAGTTCTCAAAGAACAAAGCGAGAATTGCTCACACAAAATTTCACTAAAAAATAATCTGCCTTCTTATCAAAATGGACTAGGTATTTATACAAGAATAATGTACAAAATAGGTAGCTAAAAACTTCATAAAGCGGAAAACCAAAAAGGAAATAACTAATTGGCATGCAAGCCTCAAAATAGGAAATAATTCAAAACAAGAAACAATTCAAAATAGGAAATAGTCTACATGTCTTAAAATAGGAAATAATGAAACTTTTCATAATTACTCTAAGGCTCGAATTAGGAAATTCTAGTCTTGAACATCTTTTCCAATTACTTTAATAGGCCTCCACGAACTAGCTTAGGCCCATGTTGTATGAATCAACCCATTAAGCGCTTCCTTAAATCTCTTTGCACGCGCTCTTATAACTGGCCCAAATGGTACTATAACTGGATGAAACCAAGTGTTTGCACTCTTGTTCTCATCAATAAACTTGGTGATTTGTATGATAAAATATTTTATATGGTGTTTATTAATGATTTATGGAATCCACGTTCTGGTATAGGGATTGATGATACTTTCTTGAGGAAGCTAATAAGTTTTGATTATATTAAACCCTGCAGGTGGATTTTGTGATCTAATTCATAAAATAAGTTATGTAGAAGGTATTAAGGAATTTAATATGCTAATTAAATTGGATTATCAATAATTCTAGTTAATTAGTGGATATATGTAATCTTAAAGTAGGGAGTTTAGTAAAAATTAATGACATGGAACCCAAATTATAAATTCGTAATATTTGGAGAGAGTTTAGTTACAATCATGTTGTGGTATTGATTGTGATTTATGTGGATAAGAATTATCTTGATAGATAAGATTGAATTCAAATTTGCACATGATAGCTCTTCCAATATTTTTCTATCAGGTCCTTCTTGTAGGGCATAAAAGAAACACAAAATTTTTTAATCCTTTCTACCACAGACGTAGAGAGCCCATCCTGTCTTCTAGAACAAGGTCCTTAACAGGAATACATGTAACGTCCCAGAAATTCCGAATAAAATTTTTATTTTATAAATAATATTATTAAATATGTTTAATAGTATTATTTATTATACTTGATTTATAATTGATTTCAATCGGTTGCATTTAATATCATTTAGTTTTTTTTTGTTGCATTCAGTTACATTTTAATATTAAGAATTGGAGCACAAGTGGAATTTATACATATATGGTTTGTATTAATATTAAGAATTGGATTACAAGTGGAATTTATACATATACGGTTTGTATGTATAAAGGTGATGGGTTGAGAGTCAACAATTGTAGGCTGAAAAAAGAACATTTGATGCCTATCCATTGCCGGACAAGCCACCAGACAAGGCATTACAGAGTTTGTGATTTTTGCCCAAAACTTGAAATTTTCGTATGATTTTACACTACCCAACGACCGTCCGGAGGTTGTCTGCCGGTGGACAAGGGTTGGACAACCAACTTTGACCCATTGGACATATGAAAATTGTGGGATTTTACATGTTTGTCCTTGTTTAAGTGGCAAAAGTGCTTTTTTCCCTCCCCCACAAAATCTAGAGTGAGAGAGGGTTGTGTGGTGTTCACTTTTGCTTTGAGCTTTGCGTCCTCGTTTCATCTATCTTTGGTTGTCGGTTGTTGATAAAAATATGATATTTGTCATCCTTGATAAGTGGGCATCATTTTGACATAAGTCTCGCTTTTTCTTATGCTCGTTGTCTTGTCTCAAAATTCGTGCTTTTCTTGTCTATCGAAACAAATTGATAAATGTTTTTCTTACATCTCGTACTTCATTTGTATATAGGTTTGCCTTCATCTAAGTGGCGGATCTAGATCATTTTAGAAGGTTTGTATCGGGGGTATTTTGGGGTTTTTCATGGGAGTTATTCGGACGTTATATTAGTACTTTTGAGGTACGACAGATTACGAATAATAATATAAATTTGGGCATTTGTATATATGTAGACATGAGTGACATTTCTAGCATTTGGACTTGATATTATGATTCACTATCTTGTTTTATACATATATTAGATTGATTCAATATATGTATAACATATTCACATTTTCATATTTTATAAATAGAGGCCTACATTTGAGTATGTTCATTTAGTGATTGATCATTCGAGCATGCTTATCCTTATTATTATTCGGACATGGAACTCATACATTCAATAAGCGTACTTGGGAATAAAACTTTGCAGTGTTAAATGGAAAGGACATGTATTTGGGGTTTCGGTTTGAGCCTTTTTAACTTTTTTTCCCAAGCTAGTTTCAACTTTTACAAAATAAAATGCGGATTTTATGAACATTTTGACAGCTTTAATTCAGGTCTATGTCATGGCACATGTACCGCATTACTATTTTATAAAGAAAAAAGGTAGTGGGAACAGCAGAAAAGACACTAGTACCAACTTTTCTTGAGTTCTATGTCGAGCTTCATATTTGGTTCTGAATGAGCATTTGGTATCATTGGTTTGTGGAATTTGGAAATCGAATAGAGAATTGGAAAATGGTTTGCGAAAATTGGAATTTGGTTTTGCAAAGTTGGAACCGTTGGCTATTAGTTTTTCGGTAAATGGTTTTCAGAATTTGGTAGCATTAGGGCACATCAATGCATAGCATGCGCATACATAACACGCAATGGTTAATCTCATATTTATAGTGTCATTATTAAATAGATTGTATTATTTTTATTTTGTACATTTGTCATAATTATTTTATAGGTGTAGAAGCCCACTCTGACTTTAAGGGGCAACCTTAGGCTATCGAGGATCATGATGGATTTTGTTATATTTTTGTGGAGGCCATATTTAGGGGGAATTCTTTATATGTATTTAGAATACAATATGTGTAACTTTAAGTTTTCTTTTTTTTTTTTTTACGAGCACTTAGCTTGATCGCATATGCACACGCGCAAATTTTTTTTTAACTATTATTGTATATAATGGATTGTGGACCACTGTTGTTATCATACTTGATGTATATGTATTCAAGCTTTATTGTTATATTTTCATAGCAAGATTGGTGCAGAATTATCATTGGTTTCTTTTCGGTTCTTGCTATTATATTTCGGTTATCTTTTCTTTTCTTTTCTTTTGTCACTATATTATCTCACGTCCCCAGGTTTCCAAAATTCAGGGTGTGACAAGTTGGTATCAGAGCTAACAAGGTTAGGTAGAACTTTGTGGCTTGCAAGTAGGATTTGTTGATGGGACGATAGCAGAATGCGTATTTGGTTTCTTTATATTTACTTGTATGGTTAATGCATGATAGTGTTGATATTATTACTATTATGCCATCTTGTGTCTAATAAGTTCATTTCTCATTTGTTTATGATGTGGAGTTAGAAATGGAATGCGTTAGGGATAGTCGCAGTGGTAGACATTGGGGTGATAGAGGAGCTTGAGGAAGGGGAGGTAGATTGGGAGAATATGGTGAAGAGGAGGCATTACCAATGTATAAATGTGCTCAAATAAGGGAGGAGATCAAGGTTGCGAGCAATGAAGAACATTCTACCACTTGAGGACTCAATATCGAAAAGAACATGGAACAAGGCAAAAATAAGGCTCCCAAACCTTAACTTGTGATCCGCCACATGGTTCACCACAACCAGAAGTTGGGAACATAGGAAGATTTCAATTTGTTGAGTCTTCTAGAATGTTTAGGGCCATGGAAGAAGCCTTTAATCATATGGAATTGAGTTTGGGAGGGAATGATGATACTTGAGCCTCGGCTGAAAGGCATTTTTGAATGATAGACCCTTCCATCTTCAAAGTGGACGCCGAGCCGATAGAGGCTGAGCAATGGTTAATGGGAGTAAAGTGATTTTTGCTCCAAATATGTCATGCAGACCTTATAATGGCAATGGCGCCATTTAACTTGCAGGGAAAAACCGAAAAATGGCAGAAAAGCCATGAAGAAGTTTACGGGCAGGATGATATTACTTGGGGAGCTATTTTTGAAGAAATTTTTCTCCGACATGCTTAAAGAATGGAAAAAGTGGAGTTTACAAACCAATTTTAGAAGAATATGATAGTTCAACAATACCAATGGGCTTTTACGAGTTTCTCTTGATATGCACCGGAGCTTGTTTTTTACTGATAGGTTTTGTTGCCGAAGGTTTGAGAAAGGCTTGCACCCTTCTATTCATATTCTAGTTTTTGTGGGTTTACACAAGTCTTATAAATGTTGCGTGAGTACAACAATGAAACTTGAAGTGGGCATACTTTATAGGTAGCATATTAAAGGTTCTCATCCTCCGAAGACATCGGGCCAATTATCTGGTTCTTCAGCTGGTGATTCGGGGACAAGTTTGGGCAAATAGGGAGGTCGTAACGGTGGTGGAAACATTAGTAGTGGATCGGGTTCTTGTGGTAGTAGCAATAGGAAAAGGTCTCAATAGGCCTTTTTTTAATCTTCAAGGGGGCATCCTTCTTCTACTCGATCAGCACCTTTGGGATAAACGATTTAGGGACCGGAGTGCTATACTTGTGACCAACCAGGCCATATGTCTCGTGATTGTTCCTTGCCTTTGTTGTGTCATCTTTGTGTCACAAAGGGGCATGTTCATACGGTTTGCCCTTAAGCCTTTTGCTACAGTTGCAAAAATAAGGGCCATATGTAATTTCATTGTGCTAAGAGTTTTGCGACCCCCTAGCAGCCCTCGTGAACCTATTCATTATACTCCCTCGGTGGCAGTCTCTAAGCAACCTTCTACTATTCCATCATCTTCTTCTTATCATGGTGCTAGGACTTTTCAGGGCATATATCAAGGGATTGGTACTCGGGGTAGCTTTCAACAAGGCCAAACTTCTCAGGCTTGTGCTTATACT
This sequence comes from Embelia ribes, assembly GCA_001753735.1. Classification (NCBI taxonomy): domain Eukaryota; kingdom Viridiplantae; phylum Streptophyta; class Magnoliopsida; order Ericales; family Primulaceae; genus Embelia; species Embelia ribes. Next base: position 9,582 of record MKEJ01086984.1, read on the forward strand.
ATTCCACAGGTACCAAAGGTAGCTAAGCCTTCAGTTGTTCGAGGTATATTACCTTTCTTATCTACTTGGGCTTATGCTTTATTTTACATGGGTGAATAACGTTCATTTATTGCATCACGTTTTGTTAAAATATTGGATTTACCTATTTTCCATTTGGACGAGCCTATTTTCATTGATACATAGGGATGGGACATTATTTATATGAATAGTTTCTGTCAGGTGTGTGAACTTCTCATTGTGGATCATATATATGTGTATGATTTCATTATCTTTGATATGTTAGGTTTTGATGTGATTTTCGGTATGGGTTGGCTGTCACATTTCCATGCCGTATTCTATTATGAACGGAGAAGGGTTTCGATGAAAACTTCTACAATGATTACTATTGTTTATCAAGGAGAGAGTCATGCTCTCTTTGCTTATATTCATTCCTGGACTAGTTTATTAGGTAGCTAGCTAGTCTTACTTTTTCAGAGGAAGTATATTGGGGAGAAAAGTTTCTCCCTATTGTTTGTGAATTTTCTAATTTTTTTCTAGAAGATCTTAGTGGACTTCTGCCTATACAAAAGGTGGAGTTTATGATCGATTTTATACCTAGGACTAGACCTATCTCAATGGATCCTTGTCGTTTAGCTCTAAAGGAATTGGATGAATTGCAGGAACAGTTAGACGATCTAAAGTTGAAGGGCTTTATTAGGCCGAGTATTTCACCATGGAGTACTCTTACTTTATTTGTACCAAAGAAAGAATGGTCGATGCAAATGTGTATTGATTACCAGAAATTAAATCAGGTAACTATTAAGACCAAGTATCATCTACCTAGGATTGATGATCTTTTCTATCAACTTCGGGGTTCAAAGTTCTTTTCAAAGACTGACTTACATATAGGGTATTACCAGTCGAGAGTTCGGAAGGAGGAAATTCTGAAAATGGCTTTTCATATATGTTATAGGCATTACGAGTTCCTCTTTATGCCTTTTGGTCTTATTAATGCCTTAATGGCATTCATGAACTTGATGAGTCCAGTTTTCCAACCTTACCTCAATTGCTTTGTAGTGGTATTCATCGATGATAT
>MKEJ01086993.1:0-10565 GCA_001753735.1 Embelia ribes
ATTTTTCGCTGAAAAAATCAATACCAATGCCCCAAAAAGAAATCAAAAGACTTAAATCCTATCATAGTAATAATAATGAAATGAGACCCTACGTTCATGATATTCATACTTTTCAAACTTTCTCGTATAGTACACTTTGATTCCTCGAGTATCATACGTTTTAAATTCCACAAAAGGTATATTTTTATTTCTTGAATTACATACCAAAATTCTCCAAATTTCTTCAAATACTCTCCGAGTTTTACAATGAGATTTTACAACAAAATAAACATGAATAGCCAATGAATATTATGAATTTTCTCGCATGACAATAGCAATGCCTAGTAATGCCATGATAATATTGTGGTAACAATAGTCATGCCTCACTATGCTATATCATAATATCAATGAAACAATATAATGCCATGTAATATGCTATACTGAAATTGATGAAACAATATTATAGCCTCGAAAATATTCATTTCTTATCCTACATCAATTACTACTATAGTAGTATCAATAAATTGTGCATATATAATGCTACAATATACTATATGAATTTATCAACTATAAATCTATATGTAGAAATAATAAAACCAATATATATTGTTTGGGCAAAACATAGCAATACATGTCAACACATTCATATCCTCATAATTAAATTACTATTCACAATCTACTTGTAACTTATATGCTTACGAAACTACCTAAATGAGTTTGTGAGCATTTCCTCAAACATCCCTCTTTCAAAGCTTTGGAATTGATCTAAAAAATGGACCCGAATCAAACCGAACCTATACAAAAATATGAACTACGAGATGAGAGGAAAAATATATATAGGTTTAATTAGATATACCCGAAAGGCACAAATATTGAGAAAAAATGAACGAACGAAAGAGAAAACAAGACTTAGGTCAAATTGTAGCTCTAGTAACGTAGACTCTAAAAATGCAAAAATGTTGCATGTATGCTACCCCGAGCTAGATGATCAATGAGCTTGAAGATTTGGATTTCTTATGGAATTTTGTGAAAAGAGAAAGTGACTAACTTTTGAGAGTCAAAGAGTACTTTATGCACTCTGATATGTCCGATGACCATGTGCGACGAACCTAAGTAGGGTGTCTACCGCCTGTATGCCAATGGATACCCTAGTGACACACTGAGGGACACAGGGAAGAAACGTTGCCAAATTTCTAACTTTTAACCAAAAAGAGATTCTCTGGAACGTGGGGACCGATGCCTCCGACCTATTGGACAGCCTCTGGACAAGATAGAAAGGGTAATGTTTGACTAAGACCCAATAAAATATTTAGCCAAACAAACTCATTTTTAATCAACAACAACAACTCTACAAAAATATTAATCCACTACTCCTAAGAATAAATGATGTCTATGAATGAGACACTATAACAACGAAAGATAATAAATAATATTATTAAAGAAAATAATGATATTATTTACATTCACAAAAAATTTATACGAATTTATGGGACGTCACATCTATGTAGGAAAATCAGTATTTTGATGTATTTTCGCTACTTTTCTCAAGGGGATAGCGATGTTATTAAGCCTTTTCACCCTATTTTTCGAGTTTCGATGTTATTTTCTAGCAGGTCCGGGTTAGTTACCGACAGTAGGCCCGCAATAACTATTGCATGACTATGTGTACTATTAGTTGCTAATTGTTTGGTACATATTTCTCCTTGTTATGGAGAAATATGCTATGTAATAAATTTTTATATGCAATATAAAAAATAAATGTATGAAATATTGGTGTGAAAAATCTGTGGAAATGTGTTGGCTATGGAATTATTGTTCTGGGGAACTATGGTAATTTGTAACGTATGGGGAATTTGTGAATATGGTAATATATGTTGGGAAACGTACTTTGGTATTGTCAAGACAATCCAAAAACTGTGATTTTAAGCAAAGATCGGCTCCTATAGATTTGTGGAAATAAAACTTGGAATATTGAGCATAACTTAGGGGTCCAAAGGTTAGTCCCCCTTGTTATTGATATTTGGTCGAGCCTCGGAAGGGGTTACAAAGTATGGACGGGACACCCAACCAAAAATCGTTATGTATAAAGTCTCGGAGTATATTTCTTGAGTTTTGTATATTTCCTAATACAATATTACACTTGGGTAAAGAATATGTGAAATTATGAGTGTATGTTGAGATTGCGAACTCTGTGCTAAGTGCATTTTCTTCGTTCATTACTTATCGTATTGCATATTGTTTGCCACTAATTCCATCTGTCGTCTTGCTTGTTAATTCGTGCAGCTCAAGAAGAAGGCACCCATAGCGCCTAAGCATATTCAATTAAGAAGAAGCTGAAGTCGCTCCCTATCGAATCTTAAAGGGTGTATCGTTATGGTATAGTTTGGTTCAAGTACCGTTAGTTGCAATAGCTACTGTGTATAAAGTTTTTGGAAAGTAACGACTCTAGAAGTAGTATGTCCTATTAATAGTGCCAACTATTTCTGTAAAACTTTGTTAGTTAACGGCTCACAAACTTTGTAAACTATGTATTTTGCGTTATAAGAGTTTGGCTATAATGATACTATGTTATTGTATTGTGAGGATTGGACACTTTGGGTAGTTTTTAGTTGAGGCCCTTCGTGTAAAAATATTATATTATTTTCTTAAAATCTCACGTATCTGAATTTCTCGGATTCTGGGGGCGTGACACAATAGTAGAGTAAGGATTTTTGGATAGAGATATTGAATACTACTATCCTATAAAGTGGAATAAATATTTTTCATTCCAAAGAGCCGTGTAGTGGTGGTTTTGAAATATTTCAAAATAAATATAGATAATTTGCTAAATTTTCAAAGGTCCAGCGGCCAAGACTATTGGGTCTGGGGACCGGTTTCCCCATGTATTGCTATTTGGTCAGGCCCCACGAGAGATTCTAGGGGGTGGACGGGTCACCCAACAAAAAAATCTTTATGCATAAATTATCAGGATACATTTTCTTGAGTTTTGTATGTTTTCCAATACAATATTACACCCAAGTTAAGAATATGTGAAACTATGTGTGTATGGAAAGTTGTGCATATTTGAGACTGTGAACTCTGTGCTAAGTGTGCTTTCTTCATGCATTACTTATCGTATTGAATATTATTCATCACTAATCCCATTTGTCGTCTTGCTTGTTAATTCGTGCAACTCAAGAAAAAAGTGCCCATAGTGCCTAAGCATATTTAATTAAGAAGAAGCTAAAGTCACTCCCTGTCGAAACTTGAAGGGTGTATCATTATGGTATAGTTTGGTCCAAGTACCGTTAGTTGCAATAGTTATTGTGTATAAAGTTTTTGAAAAGCAATGACTCTGAAAGTAGTATGTCTTGTTAATCGAGCCACCCCTGTTTGTAAAACTTTGTTAATTAACGACTGACAAACTTTGTAAACTATGTATTTTGCGTTATAAGAGTTTGGCCATAATTATACTATGTTATTGTATTGTGAGGATTGGACACTTTGAGTAGTTTTGGTTGAGGCCCTTCGTGTAAAAATATTATATTATTTTCTTAAAATCTCACGTATCTAAATTTTTTGGATTCAAGGGGCATGACACAATAGTGGAGTAAGGATTTCTGGATAGAAATATTGAATACTACTATCCTATATAGCAGAATAAATATTTTTCATTCCAAAGAGCCATGTAGTGGTGGTTTTGAAATATTTCAAAATTCATATAGATAATTTGCTAAATTTTCTAAGGTCCAGCAGCCAAGGCTATCCGCCTATATATGTGATTCATATAGAAAATTTTATACATAATTTGCTAAATTTATTGTCTTTTAAAATTAATCAAGATAAGAATAAAATAAAAATTATTATGAGTACATTTGGTCATTTTTATCTAGTTAAAATTTAAAAAAAATATTTTTCAAAATTTCCTAAAATTTTGTGTGTATTATGATCTCAGACATATTTCATTGACTTTCCAAGTTTCCATGCTAGCTATTAGTCTATATATACAAAACCCTAACAACTATCACCAGAAGTGCATAGATCTCTAAACTCATAGAAAAGCCATTTTTTCAAACTTCCAACCATCCAAAAACTAAGAACATGTACAGATCAACCAGCGTTTCTCGAGTCTCCGACGAGTTCACAGTCGATTTTACCCCTATCACGGCTTTGTCCACAATGAAATCCCCAGCCAAAAACGAGCTACCGTTTTATAACGATGTCGCCGAGGATGCTATCAAGAAGGAGCAAAAGTCTTCGGGCGAGAACATAGTTCATCTTATCCCTCTTGTTTTGGTATTTTGTGGTTTGGTCCTATGGTTATTCTCTCTTCCAAATAATAAAATGTAGGTCTGCCAGCAAGTTAGACGAATGGTGTTTTACTTCAAAGAAAAAATATTATTTAAATCCCGGATGGAAATTTGATATCGTTACGCTGATTTTTATTATTGAAATATTAACATAATGTTGCGATATTACTAAGATATTTTTTCTGCTTAGTCCTTGATAGCTCAAGTTATTACTGAAATGTTTTCTACCGAATAATTAGAACTAGTACTAATGATTTGTTTCCATTTGAATATTTTGTGGAACTGGACTTGCATGTGTTGCATATTGAGCTTTGTGTTTTTATTGATATCGACTCCTTTTATGGTGAGGATGGATTGCATATTCGAAATTTCATCGGTAGTAACGCACATGTTCAAAGAGCATGTTGGGACCTCTATAAATATAAGTCAAAATTGGATCGCGATTATTATAGAGAGAAAAAACGACTGACTATCCGTGATTTGATTGTTCTGGAATTCTGACAAAAACTTCAAGACACCGAGGTTTTGGATCTGACAGGTGCATATCAGCATATGTCGACCGGAGCTCCCTAGTTTTGTTAGATTCGTGCTAAATAGATCAGATATATTTGGACGGTTTTGAATGAGTTATTCTTCAACTGTCTCGGGTTTTATTACTTTTGCCAAGATTAAATGATCCTGAATCTATTTATTTTGTGTGCTTGTAGATATATTTCGAGCATTAGGTTCGTAGGTTTTTACTCTCTAATTTTCTTGGTGATTTTCATACATCGCGTGTTATCATCCTCGTATTATTTTCCATTGTTATAGTTGTGATTTGGTCATATGCTTTCATAAGATCATGGGGTGTAATTTTTTGTTGATTTTCCCTGCTTTTTGTGGGTCTACTTCCCATCATATATTATTCATCTTTTATTTTAGTTGGTTTGGTCACGCATCATATAGAGGCTATTCGTGCCTGCGGCGAATTCACAAAATCCAGGTAGGGAAGTCCGAGTCCTTTTTGTTTTATACAAGGGCTCGTCGTTTCTTTTCTTTTCTTTTCTCAGGGATGCTATCTTGTGGGTATGAGCAGAAATTTTCAAATTACATAAGGTGTAAGCACTATCGTCCGCGAGGTAACAATGTTGCAAACCCGTTTACTATATTAATCAGTTCTACCTATTTGACAAATGTGGTACATACACCTAACGATAGGGACGGGCGCGAGAGATTTAGAGGTTAGGGACCAAATTGATGCCATCGCTATAAGCTCAGGACAAAAAGTGATATCCCCCCAAAAATAAGCAAACGGCAAACCGAAATTTTACTTTAATAATAGGATTGAATTTTTCTTAGCAAGGCAATACTTAACAAGAAAAAAACATAAGACTATTGAAGAATAACATACCGCTATTGTATAACAATTCATCAACTGACGCAGTTTCTCACATTATGTAAAATTGCAATTAAGTAGCTGCAAAAGTACAATAATGGCACCAGAATAATATTATTTCCTTAAATTCCGAAACAGATTAATAATTTATAAGCGTATTTTGGAAGGACGGGCCGAGTCAATTGTTCTACAATGGGAGGTTAATAGTTTTTATTTTTATTTTTTGAGGGGGGAGGGGGCATACAATTTTCAGAGGTCGACGGTACGGCTTTTTCTTCTCTCCATTGGGTCCGCCAATATAACTGAATAAATGATTCAGTATCAACTTTTAGCTTTTTTCCAAAAAACGTAAGGTTCTAGTTCCCACTGATCAAAATTGAGATAATCAAATCTTAAATTGGGTTAAAATTTGTGTATGTTTGTTTTGTTGAAGCATTGAGATGAATGCAAAAGAATGCTTCAGTCAGTCGAATAAAATGCGAGCTTGCGTTACACATTTATTGTTCCGTCTTCGTGTAAATTAGGTACGATTCAGGTAAGAGTTAACAAACAATACAATTTTAATATATTGTCTTGTAACATTAAACCCGTGCTAGTGGCATTTCAATTACAAATTCTTATACATCATAATTTATTCTCTTATTTGCTCGATGTATCTTTCGCTCTAATTCGGGGGCCCAAGATTGTTTAACAATCCGATCGAATTTCTGTAGATCTTTTGTTAGATACTCGTGCTGCGTATGTCGCATACAATGTAGGTGTGTTTTTATTCGTTGCTGAGCAGTTTTTGGAGATCAAACGAACCCTTGTATTGTCGCCTATTTTGTTTCTTCCCTTCGGTCTTCATAGATGTATATTGACCTAACATACATACTTGGAGATTTTTTTCTCTTATTCTTCACAACCATGAATAATCAATACCACTATAGCTTTCCATTTTATTTAAAAGTGGATTCAATTCTACTTACGATTTATTTGGTTGCAACTTTCAATAAGGAAAAAAATAGTTTTTTCTAATTATATAAAAAATTGGATGTTTCCAGCTTAATACTTGATACTTCTAGCTAATTTTGACCAAAATTACTTGAAAAAAATATTCAAAAGTGGTATAACAAAATATAGTCTAGTTTTTAAGTTAAAAAAAAAATAAAACCCAAAACGCTGGAAATAAATAAACACTTATTCTGCATTCTTTTAAATGCAAGTGATCTCTTAGAATTGCCACGTTAATGCCCAACAAAGTTAATAAGATTTTTTTTGTAAAAATTTTTATCCCATGATCCGTTTCCATATATATATATAAATATATAATTAGGACTCTACGTATTCAACATGAAGCGTAGGGAGGGCACAGCTCCGCTAGAAATTAGAGATTTCTATATAATATATACGTAAAATTTAAAAAAATTTGTATTTAAAAGGTTCCCAAATTTTTCTATATATCTTCATAAATAACTTAGAAATAATTGGACACGCCAAGTTGGGCAAGAAAATTCTAACTCGGCCACTGACATCACCAAGCTCGGCTAAGAAAATCAGACACCGCGTTGGCTTCCTTATAAATATGCACAAAAAATATATTCATCGTCTCGAGAAAATTGCGGAATTTAATCTACAAGTTATGCATATAACTCCCAAGGAGCTGTCGAATAAATCCGATCAATTAAAATTTGTGAATGAGTCTTAACAATGAAATGATATTAAGTCCAGTTGACAACAAAAGGTAAGCCCACAAAGAAAGACCTAAAACTTTTCTTCTCCCAAAATAATACCACTTCCTTCGTTCAAAAATTATAATATATTTTTTTTGGATCTTGATTATTCCAAATTTAATTAAGTTCTAAAAATAAATGCCACCTGAATTTGTAAGTTTCCTTAATTACGCGTTTTAATGTGTTGTGTATTCTTTAACATTGAAACTTAATATTTGGTTAGGATTTTGTAAAACTAAAAGGAGTTAAGTGCATGTGAGCTTATTTTCTAATTTTTTTAATAAGTTTGATTTTTCCGTAGAAAATTATAATTTTGTGACAGTGAGAAGGAAAAAATAGCCACCACAATCCGTGTTAGTAATATTCGAATTATTGTTATTTAATATTTGTATGTAAGTATGATTAAAAAATATTTTAAATTGAAACTTAATAAAAAATACTCGTATTTTAAACACATAATATATAATACATGGATAATTCACAAATTTTAACCCTTTTTATGTCTTAAATTTTAGAAATGTATTTAAGAACAAGAAAATATTACAGAGTAATAAATTTCAAAACATAAATTATATATTAGGTCGAATATCCATAATGTATTTTACACAAAATAATTATATTAAATTTATCCGTACAATAAAATTTCTTTTATCATCTTGTACTTTTCTAGCTATCCCTCCAACCTCCTTGTCATTTCTAAGAACTTTCATTATCAATTTCTAAAGAGCAAGATCAACGAAAAATTAGGGCAAATAGCTTTTAACACTCCAAAAACAGATATTAAGGTGAGATAATGTTTCATAGGCACAAAAACAAAATTTATTAATAAAAAAATTCAGAATCAATTTCGTAATTATCTAGATTAAATTTTGATTCCGTAATACAGAACTGTATTTCACAGTTACACCTTTTTAAGGGTGTTGGATGTGGGATAGAAATTTCATCCAGTTTAATGGTCAGTTTGTGTCTTGTTTGTTTTTAAAAAATTGTTTTTTTACTATCTACACCAAATAATCAATATGGTAAAACTAAATAATTTATAATAATCGTAGCAATGCACTTCAAAAAAAATTGGAGATCATATCATTTTTTTTGTACTATATTATGTACATAATATTTTTTTGTACAAAATTGATCCAAATTGATTTTGGAGGATAGTGTGTAACGATCATTATAAAATATTTAATTTTATAATATTTAATTTATGAAAAAAATAAACTAAAAATGCATTTTGTAAAAACTTGATGGAAATGGGTAGTTACAACCGAAAATTAGGCATGGCAGGATGCGTATCTCTCCAATCCTCTGCAACTTTCCATGTGTCATTCCTGAATCATTATTTCATTATGCAAAGTTTATAATTAATTATCAACAAATTAGATACAGTATGTTTATTTAATTATGAGGAAGTGATGATTGAGATCTTTTTTCATTATAAAATATCGAATATCACTAGAGGCCAAAGGTGGTAGATAGGAACTTATCCCTAACACTATAATTATCTAACATTAGTTGAAGTAAATTTTTATCCACGAAAATAAAATTTTGCATATAAATTGACAAAAAAATAAAAATAAAAATAAAAATCTGTATTCAGAATTTTAACTGTTGCATTACTTACTTTTATAGTGTTAGATTCCCTCTTACGAAGCTTGCATATGAGTTGTACGCACCAAATCCTCAGCCTTTGTCCTATTCCCATCTCCTCATGATTAGGGCTCCCATGTGACCATGCCCCCCCTCCAAAATATAAAAAAATGTATATATACATACACACATATATATATTTATCATATTCATAAGCAAATCTCACAATTGAAAATATCCTTGCGCAACATTTTTTAATAGGAAAAATTTAACGAATATAAAACAAAGAATGCGCATATTTTCGTTAACACACTTTGTCAATGTGACTGAATATGGGTTGGTGCCAAATTAGGAGTTTCATACAACATGAGATAGGATTTTACAACTTATTATACTATAAATAATATGTATTTATAAGATAGGGTTACAAGTTACAATGAGTTGGATCCGCTACAATTGAGTTTAGTATGCAATATATTCAGATTTCACAATTCCAATAAATATACCATCAGTGAAAATATTTAGTTTCGAACATCTTTTATACATGTAATTGCTAATTCATAGAATAATTGTGTTGAAAGTCCATCCATAATAAGTATTTCAGAATAGGTTCATGTTTCTTTTTGGAGAAACTAATTAGATCATTCACTAGGATTTTCAAAAATAGATATAAAAAAAGATTTTTAATCTTAATTTTATACAATTTCTGTTTGTTACAATCCATATCAAATTACCTATTATATTATATATAAATACTAAAAATAATTTTTTTTCATTCTTTATTGTTTCTTTAAATTTTATACATACCAATACAAATAATTTTGACAATAATACCTTTTTTTTTAGTTACATAGCATTATTTATTAGATTTAAATATTATCCCTTTAGAATTTAATCTTATTAAATATTTATTTTTTAAGTTATAAATAATACTAATGTGAGAGGATAGAGAAATATCAAAATATTTTTAAGCACTGTGGTAAGCGATGTGTGCGCAGAAACCATTTATGTTTAGTTAATGAAAGATAGCTCTTTAAATGCCGAAATAATTTTCTCATTCTCAACTTTAATTAATTTGATGTACACTCAAAATTAACATTGGCTAAATTTTAGTACCTAAAATTGGAAAAAAAATTACTTTCAAGGAATCTGATAGAAATGCTTTAATAACTTGATTGAGATTCTCTACCATTACCAAAAAAACACTGGAACATCACGACGGATAATTTAAAAAAAAACCGTTGCAAATAGAGACGAATTTTGCAACAAAAAAATATTTTTTAATTTTTCAACAGATTTTTTTTTATGAAGTTCTTCAAAGAAATAAATATTGAAAATTTCTTATGAAAAGATATATATACATACATACATATATATATTGTGTATATAAACACCTTTTTTTATAGTACTTGTAATTATTTAATGGGATATATGTGTATCAAGTTTCATTTGAACGTTGCACTGATACAAAGCCTTTACAAGCATTTATCATGTGTATATTTAAGCACACATTATATTAGTCGTTTCATTTATACATCATACATTATGGTTAAATATCAACATGTGGCGTGACTAAGCAAATTAATTGTACAATATAATATTTATATAATAAAAAAAAAAAAA
>MKEJ01087009.1:0-10321 GCA_001753735.1 Embelia ribes
TATTCTACAACTTAAAATAAATAAGCTTGGCTTAAAAGCCCAAGAGATTAGATAAGCTAAATAAATAGTATTGATTGGCAACAAGCTATCATGGGTGAACTTTGTGCCCTTGAAACCAATCACACTTAGGTTCTCATGCCTCTTTCCTATGAAAAAAGGCCAATAGGTTGCAAGTCAATAAACAAAACAAAATTGAAGTCGGATGGTACAGTTGAACTCTTTAAAGCTCATCTCATGGCAAAAGAGTATATACAGATTGAAGGTTTACGCTATACTGACACCTTTGCACCATGGCAAAATTGGTTACTGTTCATTGTGTTCTTGCGATAGCTATTGCTCGTAACTGGAACCTCTACCAATTTGATGTCAATAATGTCTTTCTGTATGATGCTCTCCACGAGGAAGTGTATATAACTTTGCCCCCTAGTTATGGTTGAAAGGGGGAATAACGTGTATGCAAATTGCAAAAATCTCAATATGGGCTCAAACAAGCTTCAAGAAACTGGTATGCTAAGCTCTCTACTTCTCCAACTTTCGCAGGTTAACGCATATCCCGCTCAACCTTGTTGATGATCTATTCCCTCTTTACATGCACCCTAGCTCTGTTTTTACTATTGTTCTAATATATGTTGATGATTTATTAATTACAGGCGATGATTTAGCCGTAATTAACTCTTTAAAAATCTTTATGGCTAACAAATTTCTTTTGAAAGACTTGGGCAAGGTCAAATATTTTCTAAGTTTGAAAATTGCTCGCTCTGATAAAGGTATCTTACTTAACCAAAGGAAATACCTATTTGACATTCTCGTTGATGCTGGCAAATCCGGATATTGTCCTGCTAAAACTCCAATAGATCAACACTTGAAGTTAATGGATACTCATGGCAACCTCTACCTGAACCTACCCCCTATTGGCTAATGGTGGATCGTCTCATCTATTTAACGATATCCTACCTAGATATTACTTTTGTTGTCAATCTCTTAAGCCAGTTTATGAATGCACCTAGAGTTCCCCATATGGATGAGGCAATTTGTGTTCTAAAATATTTAAAAGCTACACACTTTCATGGGATACTTTTTTCTACTAACAATGATCTTTCTCATTGCTTATACCATCTATGATTGGGCTAGTTGTCCAATGACTAGAAGCTCCACCATAGAGTTCCTTATCAAGCTTGGTTTTTCCCCTATCTCATGGAAGACAAAAAAACAAGATGTCATGTCTCGGTTATCTTCCGAAGCTGAGTACCATGCCATGGCAATTACCACTTACGAGATCACTTGGCTCGGCTATATTCTCTGTGATCTTTATGTGTTCCCACCATCACCACCTGCCATATATTGTGATAACATTGTCGTCTTGCATATTGCTCGTGATCCATTTTTTCACAAATGATCCAAATATATCGAGATTGACTGCCACCTTGTTCATGACAAAGTTTGTAAAGGACGACTTACCTTACACCGAATTTCTACCACTGAGCAGCTCGCTGATTTTTTCACCAAGGCACTTGGAGTGCCTTTATTTCGTTACTTTCTGCCCAAGGTGGGCTTTTCATCCTTGCACGCTCCACCTTGATGGGAAGTATTAGCGGATCATATCTTCTTCTTTATGTAAACAAATTATTCTAATCAATTCATATTCTATGATATGATCTAGTTACCAAACTTGTATCCTAGGCATTATTATATAATCATATGTACCTCTCATTGTGCAATATAAAAATGATAGAGATTTTACACACAAGGAAATTCATACGTACATATATTGATCAATTGACACATAGCAGAGACTAATGATATTGCCATTAATAAATAATATATCTCCAATATGTAATTATTCTCTCTTCTACGTGTCAATCGATGAGCATGTGCATGTAGAAAATTTCTACATACTTGTATGTATAAAATTCATATCCATACAAGAAAGACAATTAAGCCTTTTATTCTCTTTTGCATTTACTTTAACAGTTAGGTCTATGAAACCCTTAACCGAATAATAACGTAGAATAACAATAAAGTCAAATACTAAATTATTTATACCAGCCAATAGAATGAAGGTGGATGCCACCAGATATACTATAAAACGGATAAAAGTCATTCGAACGAAGCAATATGTTGGTCTACTAAAACCCACCAATAAAAAAAAATCGAGGAAAAAAAAAAAAGTGAAGGAAATTTGGCTTAAATATATAGCAGTCTCACACCCTACCCCCTTACCGTTTACTGACAGTATGAGTAGCATCCACAGACGTCGATGAGGAAGTAGCAAGAAACCGACCGTATCTAAGATCGCCAATCCACGGCGGCTTAGGTTCGAAGGTGGAAACAAGAAAGATCAAATCTTAGTTGGAAAGAGAAGGGGGAGACCAAATTGAGCCAATAATTTTTAAAATTTGCTTTTAAAATTGTTTTTGAAAGTTGATTATATAAACGGGTATAATCCCAGTATATATTAAATAAATTCTAAAAATTACTTTAATAAGTAGGGTAATATTTGTTAAAATGATACTTTTATTGTTAAAAAACAAAAGCAAACATGTATAGAGAATGTAATAAATATAATTAAAATTATTTGGGTAATTAATGATAGAAAAAATATGAACAGCTTTTGAAAGTACCTGTAAATTTACTTTTAAAAGCACTCTTAAAAAAATAGAAGTAAAATTTAAAAGATAAGTAATTTAGAATTCACCAAATAATACAAACTACAATTTTTCTTTATAAAAAAAACATCATTGAACAGTAATCCTAAATTGGACCTTAAACTGTAATTGATGACAATTGTCCTATCTTCTTAGGTATACCCATTCCTGTAATTTTTTAACAAATGCCCGCTCAATGATGAATTCCAACCGGAATTGACTCTAGCACGATTTTAAATGCGTTGCATTAAATATATTCATGATTACTGATATATATGACGGTTAGTTGGTCTTTAACTTGTTCAACTCATAAGAAAGAAAGTGGAAGTTAAACACACTAACACAATTTTAAGAAGTCCAAAGACAGTGGCGGACTCAGGATTCACGAACAAAAAAAACTGAATCCATTTGAGCTATACAAAAAGTTAAAAATTCAGATGAACTATCTAAAGGCAAAATAATTTTTCTAAAATTTTTTTATAGATATTTTAGAAGAATTTCAGAGGTCAGAGGAGATCGTGACCCCTCCCAATTCTCCTCCTCGATCCGTTTATCACCAGAGATAAAGTAAGAATATACAATATAAGATAACTGTGTTGGACGATACAAATGAGATAGCTCCCTCATTTATACCTAAAGGGTTGTAGTCCTTTCTATGTCCAAAACTCTCCTATAATGTTTTAGGACACTCCTAGAATATTATAGGATTTTTTCGAATTATCTATATACTTCTATTATATTCCATGACATTCTATATAACTCTAAAACATCCCGTATATATCTAGAAAGTACAAGAATACAATGGAAAAGTTCGAAATATTCTAGATCCAATCCGTCCAATGACATTCTAGAAGGTCCTGAAATGTCCGAACCTCGTACAGTCCATGTCTTGAAGAAGTAGAAATGTCAATCCATAACATATAGCATGTCTTTATCATTTGCCCAGATAATATGCATGAAGCAATTGATTGTTCCTGCAACTTAATGCATCGTCCAGAGTTGTAGTCGCAAATGTGATAGCTCGCCTGCATTACTCCATCCTGCCACACACAATCAGTCTACACATTCCGTGAACGAGTTACAAAATAAAAAAATATTTGAAAGTACAGCTTGTTTATTTAACAAAATAATTTAATTTATTAAAAATTAATTACATCTTTTGCGCATACAATAGCAAGATTTGGACGTTATTGGCATAATACTGAACTTGAGGTGAGACCATCTCAACTATGGATTTTGATATAAATAAATTGAAAACAGTATTGGATTAGTTTTAATGACTAACTATAGTGAGTTAGTATCTTAAGCACTCTCATATTTTGTGTACGGATACCTATTCCATAAAAAATAAATGCAAAAAAAAGTGCACTAAAATAAAGTGATGTCATTTTAGTAACTATACACATACAGAATCGTTGGGGAATTTCTCATTCCCAAAACACAATATAAAATTTATTGTCTTACAAAAATTCTATCCAACAATTAATTCCATTGTTGCATGTAGTAAGATGAATTTTAATTCGTTCATATGATCATAATTGTCCTTGGAATTAAAGGAGCTAAATAGAGATCTAGATCTAGCAAACACTTGTATAGATGAGCAAGCCATGTGCAAGCGTTCTACAAAAAGCAAATATATATAAGACTATAAATTAAATAAATGGCAAATACGTGAGGGTGGACTAATGCAATGTGCGCCAATAATGTGTTCGTTATCTACAACAGCTATTATATATATATATTTTTTACCTAATCAATCAATTATGTTATACTAAGACGTGTCACCAATTATGTAACCACCACATTCACTATCACTACCATATTGTTTTTTCAAGGCTCAATATTGACTATCCCTTACATTAGTCACGTCAAAAATCTAAACGAACATATGCATGTTTGAACTCATCGACTAAACAATAAAAACATAAACAGTAGCATGATAATTTAGGGTTCATGTAAATTAAAAGATAACTAGGACAATGTAATGGACATACGCATGTACGAACTATAAATCTGCTAAAAGTACTTTAACAAGTTCTATAATTTTAAAAATCTCACTAAATGTGTACTTTACCGGTCTTTCCTACACACATAAGTTAAGAGTTTCGCCACTATTTTTTGCTCTTAACAATCCGCTCCTCATCCTATGGTTGTAAGTTAAACCAACTTATGCAAACCGGACTGTATGTAGATGCTTGTTTTAGCTCAAGTCACGGGATATGAGAGCAAAAACGCACTTTTGAGGATTTGAATTTGCTTTAGAATCCATGTTTGGAAAAAAAAATCCTTTTTAATAACAACCGCAATAGTTATTTTTAAAATTTAATATCGCTAGGGGAATCCAATAGAATAAATTGTACCGTTCCAATTAATAGGAGGGAGGGAGGGATTGCCACCGCTTGTACGTCCTGCTTATTGTTGGTTCGTTAGTCGCCATCTCATGATTATATCTTATAACTTTTGTGTCGCTATTATGCATTAATGCTCTGATATTAAGCACTTTTAGCAATGGTCTAAAATTAAAATCTTCCACCATTCCATCCATAATTAGTGGTCCAGTTGATTACGTGGGACAGAGTCATATTCCCCATATAGTCCCACCACAAAAGATAATCCATGACCCGTTGGCAATATATATATATACATATATAGATTCATTGCACTCGTGGTGCACATACTTTCAACCAAAATTCTATTTGGTCCTCATTGTTTCTATTGAAACATTAATGGTCTAACTTTTTTAACGAAAAATTGATTGGTCCTATTATTGATGTGAAACCATTTCAAACGATGAAAATCATATCAAGTTACTAATATAAGATTTATATAGAGGTGGTTTAGTCTCCTTGCGATCATTTACGTAAGTGGTGTTTTCTACTTTGCACACTTTAGTGTTTTTAATGTGAGAATAAAACTATAGAAATGATCGAACGTAACAAAATTTGGGGACTAAATATGTAACTTTTTCAAAACATGGGTTACTACTTTCTCAAGTGAAACTATGGGAATCAAATTTAATTTTTGTTGAAACCAGTGGGCATAAGTGTAATTCACCCTAAGTATAAATATGTATACAAACTATATATGGGGCATAGGCAGTTGGGAACATAATCTAAGGTAATCGAAGGTTGCCGACTTTTTTCATGGCCAGCCTTAAAAAGTGAGGAAAAGATGTGAAAAAAACAGCCAAAAAAAAAAAAAAAAGAAAGATGAGAGCATAATTTAAGCTTAATGTTCACTCAAAGATCATATAGCACACACTGTGTATATGTATATATATGTATTACATATAGTCCACACCCACCTGGATGGCACTCACGGCTTTGTTTTCTATGCACAAACATGTTTGGAGTCAAATTATTGTATTCTCACGCCAGTAATAGTCATCTAATCATCAAAAGCATTCACTTTTTGCACATCATATGGGGTCACTTAATCGTTACTCTTTGGAAAATTTACATTAGTTGATCTTTTTTACTTACTAGTAAATTTTATGAAAAAAATTGATGATTTTACTGTTGTTATGGGAGCAAATGTGCCTATATATGTAATGCAGGAGTGAATTGGCTCAATTGTTCCATATTTAGTTTATGCCGAAATTGACATTGGTGGTATTTAAAGTGCTAATTTGAATTTCTATAAGTTAAAGTCATGCACTTCTTTATTACGACTTGTAGGTTATATATTCGTCTCGTTGGAAATAACCTTTTTATAAATAAGGGTAAAAACACGTACACAAGACCCTTACAAATTTCGCAATGGAGAATTTTGTGCCCTAATTCGTCGATATATAAACATATATGTGTGTGTATTTTTTGCTTCATGAATTGTAAGTATGGTTGTTAATCTACTTCAACTAATCTCCTAGGGTTTACTTTCAATGTGAATTAATTAACTACCTACAAATTGTGTACCTTATGATAAATAAGAGAATTTCGTGTGATATTTAGAATATAATATTGGGGAAACTAGCAAGTGTGTGCTAGTGAGTAGTGTCAAGGCTAATGGCTAAAGTTACTCTATTTAATACAAAAATCACTTGCGCTCGGTATGGTTTCTACACACTTCCTTTTGGCCCATATATATTATAGTGCGTATGTATGTATATGTATCGGCTAATTATTTGTGTGAAGATGTTAGAATCATGAAGACACAACCAAACATCACATGAGAAATTAAGGGATTATACTTTAAATTAGCCCCCTCAAGTCCACTAATGAGCAAACATTGTGGGTCCTGAAACCTAGTCATATTACGAGGTTTGCTCAACCGATATCCACCTACATCAATATACAAATGTGTATATAACACTATATATGCACTGGGAAAATTATAATACAAATTTAGTTGTACTGATTTTTCTCCTTATCCAACTCCAAATCGAGAGACAAACTTTGTTGGATAGATCTTTGTTTGAAGTTGTATATCACCTATAGTCCTATCTAGCTAATTGTTTTTACATAACCTCCTTTTAATGTTTTTTCCAATCATCAATACAACTTACAGGGAAATTTTGGTTAACTATTCAATATATGGATAATTAGATGAACAACAAGAGAAGCCTCAATATTTAGAAAATTATGCGGAAACAAGAGTCAACCAAAGTTATCGGTTAGTTAACAAATCGAAACCCACCCCTATAATGTTCAAATCGGAATATGAAGAGCTTAGTTAGGATTTCGACTTGTGTTCTCAAAAGTCAATTGCATTCCTTTTACACTAGAAGAATTTAGATTCGTATCTCGGCTATGTACCATCTTTTTAAAAGAAGAGTTGTAAATTTTTGAATAATCGTATCAACAGTTTTCTTGTTGTAGTTCCATAAAATAATTTATCAATTCAATGAAAAAATATATACTTTTTCCCCTGTAATAAAGTACTAAATTGCCATAGAGAAAGTATTGCGAAGACACAATCATTTGAGTGTTAACCGTTCATCGCGTAGGTGCTAACAATCGTGTATATAAAACGTTCGCAACAACACTAAGTTACCTATTTTCACCAAATAATAATTTCCATATTTATCGACAGATCAATTGTATGATTATAGCCACCAATTCGTAGAGATAGATATAGCGTTATTCTTGTTATGATCATAAAATTTATAGCATGTAAAAGAAATTTTTAATATACATTTATATATAAAATAACAACATGATAAGTAACGTACATAATCCAACAACAAGATTTACAAACTCTAATTTTAAATTATTTGAAGGTTAAGGATTCAATTTACCAATTTTGTTTCTTTGGATAAATTACACTTTGCCTCATGAGGTTTCTTAATATTGAGAATACCCTATCATGTATCTTAAATTACATTTTCCCCTCAAGTGGCAATAAAATTTGTACGTAGAAAGACCATATTACCTCTAATTTTTCCTCTTATTCATTTGCTTTGAAACTAATAATTGGAATAATTTTAGAAAAAAACTTTCATCTTTAAAGAAATATTTTACTTATATATTTATATACTGTGACTATTTTTTATAACTAGTCGTCAATTTACTATAATCTTTCTCTTTTATTCTGACTTGGGGCAAGCCATATGTCATAAAACACATAAGTAAAATTAAATATGTTAATCATATATATATATATATATATATATATTTATAACAATTTATTTTTTAATAAGCAAAAAAAATTATAAAAATGGGTGCTAGTGAAGGTGTATATTGGTAATTTTGTGTATCTTTTGTCCCCAAAAACTTACAAGCAAAAAAGTGTAATTTCTGAAACTCGTAGGTGCAAAGTGTAAATTACTTATAAATTAAGTTGAATGAAATTGTTCAGGTCCGCGAGAAGAAACAACGGGTAAGGCACGCGCCGTCTAACGCCGGCGGTGCACACTACATATAGAAAAAAATAATAATAAACGGAAAATGACAAGCCGAAAAAATAGAGTATTATATTTTTAGTGATAGAAAGCGACGTCGTTGGATAAACAGCAGTGAAAAAGTGGACAGGTGAACCTGCCAAATCTGCAGTCCTACAACCATGCCACGTCATCGAATTGCAGATACTTTGCTCACTTCGACAAGTAATGTATCAAAAATGGGGTAAAGACATTATTATTTAAAAATGTGCATGGGTAAGTAGTAATAATATAAATTATTTTTGTAAATTTTTATTATAAAATTTTATTTTTGTAACTAAAAATTTAACCCACTCGCAAGAGCGAGAAACTTATCTTCCTCAAAAATGTGTCTACAGTACTATCATTATTAACCTGCCCCAAAATCACTTTGTTGTTCCTTTTCCCCATTTTTGTTCACGCTTTTTGTTTGATATATATATATATATATATATATATATACCGTCCTTTGAAAAATCTTTTCTTTAGAGCCCACTTGGTGAGGGAGACTAGACTAATAGTTACATTTTATTTTTGTAACATCTAAAAATAATTGTATATTTTTTATTATGGTGCATTTTAATTATTACAGAAAATTTTAATAACTTGTCACTATTATTTTTTACTAATTATTAATAACTAGAATAAGACAAAAAATTTACTAAGTTTAGATTTGGTTATATGTTCTGTATTTTGAATTTTAAAATATATTTTCACTTTATTTAAAATTATGTGTCCAATGACACCGTATAATTATTTATGAAGGGGGAAATGACTTATGTAAACTAATTGGATTCGTAGGGTTGATTAAGTTGTATTATCTGAATTGAGATTGAAAAAAACATGATAAGTGATAAATTACCTGAAAATTAGCAGTAGAAATTGTCAAAATTAGTTTATGAGGATACTTGAACTAAGCTTGAGCTTTCCTTTCTTAGATGAATCTCAATTATACGATTCACGGGTTCAAATGACGATTTTAAACTTTTTGATTGCGACAACCAATCCTATTCTTTTTTGGGATAAAACTTATTTAATTTTGATATATTACAAATTTTGTGCAATTGTGTTACTAATCTTGTTTAAGATTTTATAAGGCATGTGCAAAATGACCTTATGTCTAATTCCGTGTTTGTATCTGTGTTTTCTCTCGTTTCTTGTCTAAGCAAGATGCAGTTATGTCTTAACACATTTGTAAGTTTCGGTACTAAACTTTTAATTATAATGATTGTAATAGGATAGCTTGGCACCTGTAATTGATAATCCGTACTTACAATGACCCTGCACAATTGATTTGCAGAGTGGGATTGGTAGCGAGAGTAAAAATGGAAACGTGAGAACGTTGGATCTATAGTTCAAAAAATAGCGAGAGTATAAACGTCTCTTATACACGACCACACTTCACTCTATATATCATAATCGCTGGAAAGTAGCAGAAAATTTATATTCAAAATCTGCTAATAGCATATACGTATATTATCAAAAATTAATTACGTTTTACTATGTAGGTTGGAGCTGTAATTACAAGATTTGTTTTCTGAATCTCGTTATATCCAAATCCAAACTGAATGTATTTCAGAAGAACCGTTGTGACTTCGATTTTCTATTGTATTATCCGTAATACTTTGCTCCTAATGAGATGATGGACTCTCAATGTATCTAACAGAAAAATAAAATATTTGTTTTCTTTGCTTTAAATCTGATTTTTTTATCTGCTTTAAATTTGATTTTTTTTATCTGCTTTTTTCTATCATCGCAAGCGTATTTATGTAGGCTACAGTATGGACCTAATTTTGAATATTTGAAAAGTTATCCTATA
>MKEJ01087012.1:0-10028 GCA_001753735.1 Embelia ribes
ATATGATTTTATTATCTTTGACATGTTGGGGTTTGATGTCATCATCGATATAGACATGTTGGCTCATTTTCATGCTATATTTAATTGCAAGGGCAGACAAGTATTGTTAAAAACTTCAAATGGGGTTGATGTCTCTATAGGGGATTGTCCTACCCTTTTCTCCTATACTCACTATACTAGGACTAGCCTATCTTCCATATTAGCTAGCCTTTCCTTTTTTGATGAAATGCACTCAGGGGTAGAGTTTCCTCCTGTTGTTTCTAATTTCTCTGATGTGTTTCCAGAGGATCTTTGTTAACTTTTGCCTATGTATAAGGTCGAGTTTAAGATTGATCTAATTGCTGGTACAAAACCTATTTTAATAGCTTTGTACCATTTGGTGCCGAATAAATTGGAAGAGTTGCGGGATCAAATTATTGATTTGGAGAGAAAGATATTCATTAGGCTGAGTACATCACCTTAGGGCGCTCCAGTTCTATTTTTACCAAAGAAGGACTTGTCAATGCAGATGTGTATTGACTAAAGGAAGGTCAATCGGGATGCTATTAAGAACAAGTATCTGTTGCCCTGGATCGACAATCTTTTCGACCAACTTTGAGGGTTGAAATTCCTCTCTAAGATTGATTTGTGAATGGGTTATCCTTAATTGAGGATTCGAGAGGAAGATATTAAGAAGATGGCTTTTCATACTCAGTATGGGCATTACGAATTCCTCGTGATACCTTTCGATCTTACGAATGTCCCCGCGGCATTTATAAATCTTAGTAATCATCGTGTTCCAACCGTATCTAGATTATTTCGTTGTGGTGTTCATCGACGATATACTCTTATATTCTCCTCTGAAAAGGTTCATCGGGAACACCTTCGTATTGTACATACGACACTTCAGGAACATCGACTTTATGCCAATTTCTCTAAGGGTAAATTTTGCTTGCGGGAGGTTAGGTTTCTTAGTCACGTTGTTTCCGAGGGTGTTATATCAGTTGATCCTTCTAAGATTGAGGTCGTTTCCAATTGGGAACGACCGAAGTCTATTTTTGAGATTTGCAATTTTTTAGGCTTTACGAACTATTATCGTCGTTTGGTAAAGGATTTTTCTCATTTGGCGGCTCCTCTTACAAAGCTCACTCGAAAGAATATTAAATTCAAATAGAGTTCTAAATGCCATAAATCATTTCTTTGTTTGAAACGGTTGCTTACTTCGGCGTTCATTCCGAAGCGAGTTATCGGGTATTTGATCTGCTGCGACGCTTCTAGAGAAAGTGTGGGCTATGTACCAATGTAGATTGGGAAAGTGGTAGCTTATGATTCAAGACAGTTGAAGATTCAATAGCAGAATTATCCGACACATGACTTAGAACTCGGGGCCGTAGTATTCATGCTTAAGTGTTGGCAGAACTATCTTAACGAGGAGAAATTTGAAATTTATTCGGATTACAAATCTCTGAAGTACTTCTTCACTCAACGAGACTTAAATATAAGGCAAAGACTTAAATATTAGGATTTGAGTCTTTTAATTTCTTTTCGGGACATTAGCATCGACTTTTTCAGAGAAAAACCTTTAGGATTTTAACCTTTCGGGGAACGAGATAAACTTGGGAACACACCCCCCCACCATGAGAGCCAGGAAACCTGTGCAGGGATAAAGACCTTCGATAACTCTAGGTGTTAATGTACCTAAAAGTTGAACCTATGATTTACATCACACAAGATGCGTCGATTGTAGGTGAGGCAAGTGGACGCCTCAAAACCTTCGAGAGATACTAGTCCCACTTTTCTATTTGAGTCGTAGTTGGAATTTTTGTCGAGTTAGCATGACATTAATTTGATATTCAAGTATTATTATTCGACGGCATATGTACTTACTTTCATTTCCATGAACATTTACATATTTATTTTATGCAAGCGGGTAGTATACATTTTTATACCACATAATCTCATACTTACATTGTTGATTGATCATCTAACTCGTATTGTCTTTTTGTATATTGTTGCTCATGTTTGTTTTGAAGACGCGGAGGCTAGTTCAGGCTATGTTCAATAAAGCATGAACTACTTATGATGACTATTTTGGATTTAGAAGATGTCGCCTCACTATCACTTGTTTATTTTGTTCAGAGGCCAGTCATTATGTATATTTACATTTATTTTTGTCGAGCCAGTAGTTTGAAAATTTATTTTGTATAGTATTAGTGCTAACATTCCTACTTTTTTGTTTTAATGATTTTATAATATGAAATCTGGTTTTAGACTGCAGTTGCCACATTTTGAATGTTGTAGCCACTATTGGACACGTTATGTATATATATACAGAATTATTGTATTGTCGGGTTCGATGCAAATGTGGAATAGCTATGATGTACCTATTTTCATATTCATTTATTGTCGTATTATGTTTCTTGTTACTATCATTATTCTCATTCTCGTGTCTTCGGATTTATGGAGATTCAGGGCATGACATAATTATTTTATGTAATAAAAATTAACTCCTGGACTATGGTTATATAGTGTCACATCAATTTAGAAAAATATAAATTGTGTTTGACATATATAAATTGCTACAATCCAAAATTTTTTAATGTAATTTATAGGAATTACTATTTTTAAGAATAAATTGCTATAATCTGAGAATAAATTACGTAATGTATTTTTTTAAAATTTTTAATTAAAAATAATTTATTAACTTTTCATCAATTTGTAATAATTTTGTTCTTAAATCATAGTAATTCCATATAAAAAATTCCTTTAAGATTTCTAGTATTGAGAGGAAATAAGGTGTCGGATCCATTTGTAACTCTCAATCTTATACTAATATGAAACAAATTAATAGGTTGCTAGCGGTCAAAACTCTGGTAATTTTCAGGGAAAAAATTAAAACTAAGCCAAACTAAATCAAACCAAGTAACAAATAAGAATATCCATTAACTAATATGCAACTAGTTACTGAGAAATAAATCACACTTACATATCGAAAAAAAAGGAAGAAGAAGACACCAAATTTCAGTTTATTCACGTTGGACTCATTGGCATTACTTCACAGATATATGCATTTTCCTTTAAAAATTTGAAGCCAAAAACCTTTTCAACCAATGATCTCAAATATCTAAATCCTTGCATTAATTTAAAACAAACCTATATTTTTTGCCATATTAAAAATTCAAAATCATATCAACTCATCAGTGATAATAGTTAAGACTCAATTCAGATTACAACAAAAAATGCACAAATGCATCAAATCTCACGGGTAGTTCATGTTCTGTCAAAATCATTTTCCACCAAAATAAAATCAAAAACAAATTCAATCAAACGGAAAAAATGTCCAAATTTCAAACCTAAAATGTCCCTCAAAATCAACACCCATAAACTATTTCAACCGACCACCCACAAAAAAATTGATATTTAATTCAGAGACCAAGTAGATTTTTTTTTTTAATCAAAAATACAAAATCAAAAGACTTGCTTGCATGCAGATATCTACATTCCCACCTATATCAAAACCTAAAAACCAACTCAATTACCACAAAAAAAACTCAAATTTAATTCAGAAGGCCTCAAAAGAAATAAAAAAAGAAGAAAGACAATTTTTATTTTTTGAAGGTAAAAAAATGTTGGAACTCGAATGTAGCATAAAAATAGTAGGGTGATATTGGGGTTATCAACCTTTTACATTTAAAAGAAAAATTAATAGTATAAGAGTTATAATAGCAAGAGACTATTGACGTTTACAAAATGGAAAGTGGAATGATTTTTGTCATTATTAATAGAGATAAAGGCTAATATGAAAGTACACAAGGTCATAATAATGGTTTAATTTGTGTGTTTCATATTTTTCATAATATTGCCTATGATAAAAAAAAATTATTTCTTCCTTTTTTAGGTTGTAATTTTTGTGTTTGAGTAAGGATAATATTGAAGTGAAAAATAAAGAAATAATGGAGGTGAATTTACTTTTTAGAATAGGGAAGATACACCAATGACCTAATGATTGATTAAATTTAAAATCTTGGGTTATCCCTAACGAAAAGCAAAACCTCATAGGCATAACTAAAAAAAAACTAATATACAAATTTTTATTCTATATACTGTACTTTTATTAGATCCGAGCCAAACTCAAGCCCAGGAAAGAAGCATTACAATGAGGTGAGCTTGAGCTTGAGCTCTAGCTTCTTGATCTAAGTTAGTCCGGCTGATGAGTTTATAGGCTCATATTCTAATACAACCAGAACTTGAGCCAAAAAAAAATATATGCTTAGCTTGTGCACAACTGACGCGAAGTCAATTCTAAGATGTATTCACTAAGTTAACCGAAATTCTAAGACCATTATTATGTACCATCCAATAACAATAGCGGTAGAGGCTGAGTTAAGATCTAGTAGGCAGCTAGCCCAATGCCTACGCACCTAGTGATAGATGTGTTGGCAGCATAAGGCCGCCAATATATGGAGGTGGTGGCTATTAAAGTATTTCCATATCAACTAGTTATAAAGCTAAATTCTTGTATATAATTATATTATATATTATGCCCTTTCCTAGCAAGTTAGCCTTCAACGATGGGTTCTATTATTGTAATTATTGCAATTCTAAATTTAACAAAATTTAAATCTGATTCTCCAAACGGAGAATGACTTCACCAAGCGCTTTCCACCCCCACAAAATAAAAGATAATATAACAATTTTGACGGCCTTATTATGTGAAATAATGAATGTCTTCCCAAAAGATTTAGCTTTTACATTGGATTGTAACTTCTATTTTGATCGTGCTAACTTAAGATCTAATTACTTTTACGATAATTAGATCGAGGGGACGAACTGGTGGACTACATCCCGGGTTATCTCCAATCAAGATTGCTGATCTTCCACCGGTCTTACGCACTAATGATCAACAAATGCAAAAGCTCTTAAATTTAAAGTCAAATGTGCCCAATGCGCAATATCTCTTGTTCTCCTCCATTTTCAAGCTCGAAACTTCTGTTTTCGAAGCTCTCAAGCCCAAATTTTCATTTTCCCTCTACTCTCTCGACCCACTAATACCGTATTTCGATCTCCAAAATACAAGAGAAAGTGACCATCCCAAATACCTTAAATTGCTAGACTCTCAGGCACATTGCTGGATTATGCGGTAGTGCGATCATCATAGTTCGGTCTGCAACACTTCCTGGCCACCAGAGAAAAATAGTGAACATAGAAAACCTTGGATACAAAACAAAAAGGAAACCGTGGTAACATGTACAAATACTTGCACTTCAACTTCAAAATATGACAGCACAAAGGGAAGAAAAAAAATGACCTACAGAAGGAAATCCAGGCCGGTGCAATGTTCAGAACCATTTTTGTGCTTCCTTATGCTGTCCACAGGTCATCAAGCACAAACTTGGCCCAATTATAATGCGCTCCAGGGTGAAAAAGAGTTGCAGCCATTGACAGATTGGCTGCATCACAAGAACTCGGACACAGGAATTTTCCGTGAAAGTACAGCCCAAGGTTCACCCTGAAGCCAATGTCACTATCACACAAGTCCGATGGTGTTTCAACAGAAACCCGTACGGCACACTCTCGTTCTTTCCTTTCAGAATACTAGAGGCGCTCAATGCAGCCCCTCGTGCCTTTTCATCCCTCACGATGGGAACATTCTCACCATTCGGACTTAATCTGAATAGCCGGTGGACATGGCCAGCGGTGATCTCTAACTCCTGCCTGTGAACACACAACCGCCGAGTGTTCACGTCGATGACATCCACCAGCTACTTACAGGCAATCCGGTCGTGAGATTTACATTTAACGTGCAACAACCCGCCAAAGCCCATGTTTCTCAGCACCGCCTTCCGGGCATCATTTAAGTTGCCCAACAAATTAACCACCTCTTTGAGTGAAAGGCGGGATTTGAGTCCATCAGATTTCACCTCCTTCGTCATCTTTGTCTTCATTAAAGTTAAAACATGTACCTATATGCATTAGAGTAAAAACATACACCTCTATTATTAAAACATGGAGTACTAATTAGAAGTAGGGGAGTCGCGACGCCCCATAAACAAGGGAATAAGAGTATATGAAGGATAATAATAATAATAATAATAACAAAAAACATAATTAACAAACGGAATATGAAAATAAATGCATCATACCTAGTCCACAGTTCCATCGAAACCCATAACACAACAAAGATGCACTATATATATACATAACGAGTCCAACAATAGCTACAACATTCAAAATTCGGCATCAGCAATTAACAACCAGATTACATAATATAATTGTTAAAAGAAAACTAGAAAGCACAGTGCCAACACTACACAAGATAAATTCTCGAGCTAGTGGCTAAACAAAAATAAGTGTACTTATACATTTAGTCTAGCCCCTAACAAAGTGCATAAATGTAATTGAAGCAACTTATTCTAAGTCCAAAATGGCCACCCTAGTAGCCCATGCCCTACTATGCATGGCCCGATCTAGCCTATGCGCCTCCAATACAATTATAAGCAACAATCTATAAGACATATGAAGTATAAAAACATTCTCTATTCACGCTGGTAGATTCTTTTACGCCTTGGGAGTTGGTCGTCTCTTGTGCGGTGGAAAGGAGGACTCTTTTACTGTGGTCAGGGTTGTTTGAGGAGAGTGACAAATTACCAAGAGGGACAAAAAGATTTGCTAAATTACGCTTCCTAATTTCTGAATATTACATATAACCAACCCCCAATGATTTAAACAGATGTTGGTCTCCGATTGAAACTTGTTACCACCTCGGTATTAAACATTATTCGGATAGTATATTTTATACTTACTAGTAGGAGAATACATGTGGTTGTATTGTTATTTAGAAAAAGTGATTATTATTCCCGTCTCATATGTTTTTAAATAAGATATCAAAATTTAAATATGTTATTTATTTTATTTCTAAACATTTTTTGTATCGTGATTTACAACAAAAATAGGACTCAAATATTTTTTTTTTTTGAAAAATTAAACTAATGTGAGGAAACAGGCACAATAAAAAGAAGTTATTACATAAAAATGAATTATTATGCCTTTATAACGAACATAACAAAAAATAATGTATGGAAAAATACATAGGACCTTGAAAATATACTACGTCCTAATTTTCCTATGGATATTGTATATTGGTGACAAAAATTTGTATCTAATATTTCAATAATAATTAATACTTCTTCTTGCACAAAATAAATCAATTTTCAATTTGGACCAAATTCGGAAAAGTAGTGTACATTGGTGTATACTTTGCTCATGTGAAACAAGTTCATGTCAACTTGCTTGCATAGCCTCTTAGCTTCCTCCAATGCAATTCTAAGTTTATTTATTTTTTAATCATGATCATAGTTAATACAAAAAATAGTATCATTACTTTATAATAAGATTTTATAATTACGTGATAAAAACTAGCTTAAAGTCTACGCTCAAACTTTAGTATTTCAATGGACAATATTCATGACTATTTCATTTATTTAGGGTGGGTGGATATTTCTTATTTAAGTGATATTTATGTACTTTTTATTGTTTAGTGGACATTCTAAATAGGAATTATTGTAAATACTTGTGTACCCTTTTCGATATAAACATGGGTGATAGAGTACTTAATAATAAATTATCTTTTCTTCTTTCAGTTTCCAAGCCATATATTCGGTACTGACTCGAAGTAATTTCATAAGTGGAAGTGAATGGAACAAATGGGATTTTATGCCGTCGTGATACTATTAAACAATAATTAAACATGATTTATTTTTGTTGTTCTTTTTCATCCAATTATTAAAATATCTCCAAAGATAAAGTATAATAAAAAATAAATAAAATTGCCAACTACTGTCATGTAGTTTTTCCAACATTTTTATAGAAATGATATGTCTACACTTGTGTTTTATATCTTCTAGAAAATGAAACAAGGCTAGAGTGTGGAACTAATTTAAATTTTAGAAATTTTAATTTCTAGTGATAAATTTAAAGATAGATAAGACATTGTTTTTTTTTAGAGTACCCCAAAAAGCAGAGAAATTTAAAAAAAAAAAAGTAGCCTAAAAAAAGTCAAGAAATTACATTAAAATACAGCTTAAGTAAAATAGGTATGATTGTATTCATTGTTTTTAATACTTAAACAAAATTCATTGTATTGTCTAATTAATTAAAGTTCAAATTGTACTACAACTAAATACATTTTTCGTAGTTATGTTTGTAATTTTAGAGAATTATTAATTTATGATATTGAAAGGACTATAGATTTATATAAGGGTCTTCACAAAAATTATTATCTTACTAATTTTTAAAAATTACTATTTTGTAAACTGCCATAAGTTGGGACCGGAAAAAATATTATTTTAGAGGTTATTAATTTATCGAGTATTAATTTATAGATGTTTTACTTTTGAGCATTCCCAGCAAAATAGTTAAATAGAGTGGTACATACATTTAGATACCCATTTGTCCATCTAAGATGAAACCTTCCACAAGACTATCTCTATTGCTTGAAATATAGTAGTTACAGTTAGAGACTGAGGGGTTTGGGTTAATAAATTTGCCTACCCATATTTATCACTATTTATTAGGTTCTATAATATTTTAATCAATTTATTACACACACACACACACATATATATATATATACAATTTATATAGATATAATTTTAGTACCTTATATATATATATATATGTATTATAATACTTATATAT
The DNA here is from genome assembly GCA_001753735.1 of Embelia ribes. Classification (NCBI taxonomy): domain Eukaryota; kingdom Viridiplantae; phylum Streptophyta; class Magnoliopsida; order Ericales; family Primulaceae; genus Embelia; species Embelia ribes. The sequence continues at coordinate 8,677 of MKEJ01087012.1, forward strand.
ATATATGTGGTAATAATATAAACATTTTATATAAATATTATATGTGTATAAAAATATATATATAATATACATACATATGCATAAAATATTAAATATATTATGTATATATATAAATAATATGTATAGATTAAATCTAATTATTTTATTATTTAGTTACTGAAATAGTTGCACTGCTGTGTGATTTTACCATTTACTAGATCTTTATACCATAGTATCCAAAATATAAAAACTCAAATTTATTAATTCTGCTAGTAATGTTTATTGTATTATAAAAGGTATTTGGTGACTATGGGTACACTATAGGAAATCTATGAATCCTTGAAAATGTTAGAGTTCTCTTAACAGTCTCTAAAAAAAAAAAAAATCTACTTTACATAATTTTTGTTTTTAACACTTAGCTTCAGATTGAAAAGGTTAGTCCTACATTTTTACAAAATTATTTGAAAAGGTTAGGCCTACATTTTTAATTTTCGTTAATATTAATTCTATTATGAGTTAAGAAGTTCATTTAAAGAAGATAATGTGACTTAATATGCCAATGTTGCAAATCTTAGCAAAGATATAGTCACTCAGGATGACAATATCGTAAGAGATAGCAAAATTCAGAAGTTAAATTTAATTTAATATTGAAATAATGTATTGTTGAAATAAACATAAATGTTGGAACTCAAAATGTTGTAGTTATTTTTGAAATATTATAAAAGGTTCAGAAATAATAATACATTTTTCAAGTAATTAATGTATTAATTTAAATTTTGAAAACTTTCATTTTTCCAAACAATAGAGTTTTAAAATTTTCAAAATAAATCTTTTATTTGCATGATGCTGACCTTTTCAATAAACATGAAAAGGAATTCTAAATAGATTAAAGAGTTTCAAGTCACCTTGTTTGTAAATGTTGCAAGATAATGTTTATATATAGCTACTTGACGTGAAAATGTTGCATGAAAAAGCAAACTGCAGTATATTTAATTCCTTGCAATATTAAAATAATTTATTATTGATATGAAAACAATTGTTAACAGTACCATTATTAATTTTAGTTGCGCTAGTAATACTCTTACGCTTTGACTTTTGAAATAAATAAAGTGCGTTTGGCATAAATATTTGTTAAAACCAATATTTCGAAATAAGTAATGCGCCCTTGCACTACAAGAAAAACGCCTTTTAGCGACGGCCAATTTCCGTCGTTAAAACGCAGAACTCCGTCGTTATTTTCATTTAACGACGGATTACCGACGGATTAAATTCCGTTGTTAAAAACCTCGTCGGTAAATATTTAACAACGGAATAAATATTCCGTCGTTAATTAACGACGGAAATTTCCGTCTCTAAAAAACTCCGTCGCTAAT
>MKEJ01087017.1:0-10391 GCA_001753735.1 Embelia ribes
TTAACTAAGTAAAGGGTTTTTTCATTATATAAATACAATTGCATGTGCAACTAGAGATATAATCTAATGTGGTGTCTAGTTGGTGTAACATTGTGTGACACAAGCACGCCGTCGTCTGGGCGGGGCTGGGGCCTAGGCTTGGTAGTTGGCTGCACATGGCACTTTAGGCGCATCCTTATCCTTATCCGGGACCAGGACCAGGACCAGGACCAGGTCAAGGTTCAAGTTCCGAGTTCATGGCTCGGGTTAGGTGTGCATGTGTGGTTTGAACAAAGTATTTAATTTTCAATTAAATACTTTTGAAAAATTATTGAAAAGACCCAAAAGTTTCAAAATTTGACAAATAAATGCAGAATTTATAGAAAACCCTACTGAACCTATGCTCAACAACTGATTTGGATTGTTTTCAATAACTGGACCCATGATGGTGATATTATGACTAAAATATCTAATTTTCATGGCTATAAAATAACTATTTTTCAGCAATTTTTTAAGCACACAACAAAATCCATAACGCTTACATTGCAATACACTTATCCACAGTCATATAGAGAAATAGAGTATCGCACCATCAAAGGCTCGATAAGACGCCTCGATTGCAGCTTCATTCGAGTCATTAGTGCAGACGTTGTATATTGGGAACTCATTGCAGGTGCAAGCTGGAAGCAAGTTAGTGACAGACAAGTTGAATTTAAGAGGACATGAATTTCTGTGGTCTCGTCTGAATTTTTTTTTTTTTGGTGGTAAAATAATTGAAAGGTTGTAATTTAGTATTTTCTATTACAGTTATTTTTACTTTAGTTTATGTTGATGAAACAAAATTTTTGTTCTTTCCAGTTCATTATTATAGTAAATTATATTCAGAAATTGTTATTTGATTAAATCAGAAGTAACATCTATAATCTCTAATTGTTCATTAAAGGGGACATGGGCTGGATCTAAGTATATTCCTCCTGCAGCTACATTTGTTTTATTTAAATCATCTTTTCTAGCTACTGAAGGTGTTGAATTTGAAGATTCTGTTATTTTAACTTCATTTCATTCCTTGCAATAATGTGGATTATATTCCTTTAGAATATTATAATCCTCGTAATCTAATGATCCTAAAGCTTGTCTCTTTAATGATGGTTCTCCTAAATTCATTTTTTATTTTCCTTTAAAATTTTCAAGTTTTTCTTCTTCTTTTTCAAAATCATCTTCAACGTCTGATTCTGTATTTTCATTGTCAGATGATTAGTTGTCAGATGCTAAACATACCACGCTAGCTGCATAAAGTTGAGTTGGTAATTTCACTAAATCATATTAGTTATAATGAAAATGTTGTAATAATTCATCATATTGGAGGGTAGTTTCGCTTATTTGTATTAAGAAATTATTCAAGTGACAGTGTAGGATATTTATACAACTGTCTCCAATAATCTAATATTTCACAGATGTTAAAATATTAATTATAATTATATTTTTTTCTTCATTGAAGCATATAAATACGTTATAATCCATAGAAAAGATTTCTTCTAGGAGTATATGGTACAGATTGAGGGTCATCTTCAAAATTGCGTTCTTGTTTTACTTTCATTATCATTTGTGAAAGTGATTTCCTAGTGTCTTAGTTAGAACTTTCAAGATTTTTTAGCTTGAATTCTATTTTTCTTAGTTGTTCAATACTAATAGTAAATAAAATATCTACAATACTATTTAAAACAGAAGATATTGACATAATATTCATATCGTTTTATTTTTTGGAATATGTAATATATGCTTATAATTTTTTATATCTTGTTATAATAATCGACTAATACACTGATATAGTTCTCTGTTATCAGCCATAGTACTAACTTGATATCTAAAACCTTCTATTAATTCTCTGGTGCCCAAAACCGTCTCTTTAAATGCCTAAAAGCTTACCCAGCTACCATGACAATACAGAAATATGGGCTTTGAGAATTAACAAATATATGGATTTTAATTCACACCCAATTGATAATATTGTTTTTTTAATCAAAAAACTAAGTACACAATAAGTTTTCAAAAGTAATTTGTAAACATAGTAATTGCTCTTTTTTAAATTTTATTTGATCAGTATAATCTACTAGTCCAGAAGAGTAATAGTCAGTCTGAGCCAGAAAAATTGAATTTCCCTTTTAATAACCGTTAACTTTTCTAGTTCTATTTGTACACTTTAAATTTCTATGCATAGCTTTTCTATTGCATGTATAGACAATTTCAAATACCAAGTAAGGTTATAAGTTCTTTTTGTCTTTTTCAAAGGTACTTTTGTAATCTAACTTTTGTAATAGTATAATATTCTAAATCTTTGAGATCTATTTTATTTAAATCAATACCTTGGATTGAGTCAAATCCTAATACTTTTTTAGCTTCTTTTAATTCAATAATAACATATTTAATACAATTAATTTCTACTCCTAATAGATCAACAGCAAGCATAAAAACAGATAAAGTTTAGAAAAGCATACTTAGGCACTTGGATGATTGCCAAACTCTTAGTATAAGTGATCCAACAATTTTGGACCACAAGTGGATCAAATTTATGACGTGTGTTAGTTCTAAACTTGTAATGAATGAGTAGAATTAACGACCAAGTCTTGTAAATATAATATGCGCTCGTAAAACTGCTACTACCAAATTGTAGCCATGCATGTCTAATGGATCAATACTGCAAGCTGTAACTCCGATTTATTTTAGGACAAAAACGAGTTTCGTAATGCTAAATTTGACTTATGTGATAATCGATCCACAAAACCAAAAATATTACTCCTACAATGCATATATCGTCTTTGTTCGTAATGCATGAGGAAAAAAAAATTCTCCTACAATGTATATATCGTCTTTGTTTGTCGGCAAATCTATCTATCCTAGTACACGAGGAAAAAAAATTATTCACTAAACACTCAAATTTATTTAAGCAGATTTCTTTTTCCCAATTAGAATAAATGTGTGCTCGCGGTGGGTTATATGGCAGCCGGATGCAGTATAGTTTTTTTCTATAAATTTTTCTTTTTCTGGATATTGAACATTCAAACATAAAAACTGAAAATTATGACATCAGATAAGTCCTCAAAATTAAAGATTCCAATCCCAATAGAAATAGCCGATAGTTGTACAAGAAATCACAAAAGTGAGAAATAAACAAATCACAAAAGAAAATAAAAAGTAAGCGGAAAAGAACAAATACCATAACACATGAAAGCTCATAATCATTGGTGTCATATAAAACTATTCAATACAACCTTCATATTCCTAGACTAACATAACCCTAAATAAATTAAACAAGGCAAAAGAACAAAAAAGACAGATTTCATTAGGTTGAGAGTAGGACAAATTTTGCAAATCTCAGTTCTCTCATGATTGCTTCCAAATACAAGAAACTCTTCAAATACAACTTTTGTCTTTTTTGCCAGTTTTTAGGTTTACTTTTTTTGCTTAACATTTTCTTTAATGGAATTGGAATTTTCCATGTGATTGGATTGATTTTAAACTAGATCTGACTCTGAAGAAAAAAAATTATTTTTTTCTATAATCGTTAAATATAATTTAAAATTGATCCAATTAAACATGGAGTGGAGCACCTTCGGCCTTAATTTCACTTCGAACTTGAACTTCTTTCTCTTTGAGTTGAGAGAATGGCATCTAGGGCTTCCTTAACTTGAGAGAGATCAGGGGCTCTTCCACCTTGTGCTGGCCAAAATTCATCTGCCGCTAACACCTAAAAAGAATTAAAAAAAAAAGTGATTTAGTTTTTCATTTACCACAAAAAACACAAAAATATGATATCCAATATTATGAAAAAGAAGGCAGATTGAATTTGACACCTTGACTTGTAACTGAAGAAACTTGACATAACTAATGGCTTTCTCTAACATGGTAACCAAATCAACCTGCAAATGTTAACACAAAGAAATTTGTTCAAAATTTTGTTGAAAACATAATGTGGGCTTTTCAAAAGATAACAAAATAAATAAATTACAAAGTACCTTGGAACCATTGGGAACAAGGTCCTGCAGTACTTTGAGCCTCTCACTAATTCTTTCCCGTCGATTCTGAAAAAAAGCAAAAAAAAACAAACAAACATTCCCTTGATAACAAGTTCAAAAATATATATATTTATGTTTAGTAATTGAATTAACTTTAAGAAGAAGCTAACCTTGGCTGCAATACTTTGTGGGTCTTTGGATGGAGTTGACTTTGTTTTGGGTTGCTTCTTTGTACTACACTGCCTCTTTAGAGCTTGTGTGCTCTCTCCCTATCAAGATGCACAAAATACCATAATTTTATGACAGGGTAATTGTTCATACTTAAGATATAAATAAATTGCTTTGAGATTTATTAGGTTTCCAATCACTAGTACAATAAGAAATAATAACAATTAAGCGATTCGTGAAAGAAAGTTATACCACCCTGCAATTTTGTTATTCATCATTCTGGCGCAGAATTCTATATATTGTGTAATAGTAGAGAAATTACCATGAGGGGACGTTTATTGAAGCTCGCCAGTTCTTGTGCTTGAAACTCCTTATTCGCCCCATTAGTTTCCGAAAATTTCCACCCAAATGGTATCGCTTCCCCTTGTGGGCTTTCCTTAGTGTTATTGATGAAGCCATAAGAATTGTTAGAAGATTGAACACAATTGAGATCTTCCCAAAATGAACACTCATCTAGGTGACTCATTTTGGGGGGGAAATTTGAAGGGCTTTGCTCATTTTGCATAAAGTTGAGAAAAGATTCACTAGCTCCAACCCCATGCACAAAATTGTTGTAACCATTTTTGAAATTTATACCAGAATGAGTTTCCTCAAGTTGAAAATTATTTTTGCTTTGTATTAAATTGTTGTGCCCACTTGAGTTTGTGCTACAAGGACTAGAAATTGAAGAAGATTGACTCATTGCAATGCTCTTGATAACTTTTTCGGACCTTTCGCCCTCTCCATTCACCGTGTAATTGATCTCGGGTAATGATTCGTCGGAGATTTGAGCCAATGAGCCTCTGAATATGTTGTCATAATACGCATTAGCAAGTGCCATAGAGGGTTGAAAATAGAGAAGTAGAACTTGAGAGTAGTGAGAATATTGTGAAGGAAGATCCTACTTGTGGAGTTCAACCTTAGGGGTTGGTTTTATATTGAAAAGTTGGAGTTAAAAAAATATATATATATCAAATGCTAATTTGTTATGGGAACCACAAAAATGTGAAGTAACTAATATATAGAAGGATGTGATGAAACTAGGGTTGTGTATTTTGTAGGGCTAATTCTGCATTTGGTCCTTGTATTTTAAACACAAAATCATTTTGAACCCAATAGTTTCAAATGCTAGAAATTGTGAACTTATGATTTCAAATACTTGTGACACAATGAGAGTAATTATTTTTACTTCTTGTTCTCATAAACGTATACAACATCGACGAGAGAGATGTGAAATCTAATTTTTTGTGGGGGGAACTTATTGTACCTTGTAAATCGGAAGATGGATCAAAACTGCGACGTGATAGGTAAATATAATTTTTTTCTGCTAGGCTAGCTTGATGGAATGCCTTGCTTTTGGTACTATGGCTCTGATAATAGAAACAAGCAAATATGAATATACTCTTTATTAGACTTTCCCAAGTAATATTGTTAATTTATTTACATCATATGCTCCAAGCACTCTCTTCTATTGATGAAAATCATGTGAGAGACATGTAATTGATCTTCTATTCCAGCCTGTCGAGAAACGAATAAACTTCGTGTCTCCTAAACTTTAAAGAAAAATAATCGAAATTGACGAAATTGAATCTATAGGGATGAAAATGAAATGGTTCCAAATTAGGGGTACTAAAAAGCAAAGTTAGGGCCAGTATTAATGTGTTTTTATGGGGATTGTTAGCTGGCAGAGATGAAAAATGGTTTGAAAAACAAAATGAGTAAATAAGAAGCAGCTGAAGCATCGCCGGATCTTTCGCCACCCCCACGTCTTAGATTCCTCTTTACCATCTAATTTGTAAAAATTAATTTAATTTGCATAATTTGAGAGTGAAATTATATTTCTTTTTTGGTTGAAATTTGGACCATTTTCAAGTGATCTTCCTAGCGTGTTCCATCTTGTACCACGTGGACACACTATTGGCATCGATTTTATAATTATATCTAACATTCTATGTACATTCTAATTCAATTTTCCTGGCAATTTGGAACAATAATGTTTGCTTAAACAAGTACAAAATGGGATTTGCCTAAAGCTCTTGTCATGTGAGAAGTGCAAGTAGTTCTACTACATAAGAGTTGTCAAAAGTTGGTTTTTGTATTGAGATAAGTATTTTAATAACATAATTAAATAAATGCATTACAATTAAAAAAAAGTATTCAAGAGGCAGAGATAGATGTATTGGAATGTTATATAGTTACATGAATGATAAAACATATATCCTAATATGTAGATGTAACATCTCTACAGCTACAAAAGAAAATCACATTTTAGTGTCCACAAGCACTACTATTGTTTTTTGCAGTTAAGTAATAATGGTTCAATTCTGTCAAAAAAAATATATATATTAACACATAAAATAACCAAACATATCTTTGATGCAAAATGCTATAGCCGTTGAAGTGTTTGTTTAAGTGAAATTTAATTATATATTGAGAAGATACAATTTTATGGACTAAAAAATTACAATTGTTTTTAACAGTTAAATAATAATAAGTGTTTGTTTAGGTGCTTTCCATTTTTTATTTTTATTTTTTAACCAAGCATGATATGTCTAAAGGTTAAATACAAGTTTTTATGTATTTGACATAAGATGCTAGCGAAGTTGGAAAGCATCCCACTTACAATCATGAGATTACGAGTTCGAGCCGTTTTTTTTGTGCACGCAGACTCCAATTTATCAAAAATAGATGAGATAAATTTTTTAGGCAATACAATAAGCACAAAAATAAAAACTATTTGTACGTATGTTCTATATTTCATCAGTTTCCATTGGCATGGTTCATACTAATTGTCTTTGATTTACCTAACAACAAGGTAGAGGGACAGTTTAGATCAAATATATTGATTGCTCCCGTCTATAACTTTCACATGTTAATTTTTTATTTTATTTTAAATGAGTGTTAAATCATGAAGTATTGCGGTAAGTTATAATTTGTTTCTTTGCTAGTGCCTAGTGGCTAGTTCTCATTTTTTATTCTTGTTCTTTGTTCTTAAATGATTTGCAAAAGAAATTACCCTCTCTAGCCCTAAAAATAGTCGATTTGACTTTCAGTTAGATTAAAAAAATTATATTAATGCACAACGAGATATTTATTTTATCTATAATTTTTCGAAAATATCCTTATTAAACTAGTGGATGCACGTGATTGTGCAACAATTCATGACATTATATATATATATATATACTATTTATTACTACATCTCTCAATAAAATTATGTTATCTCTTTTATAGAAAAAAGTTAATAATAATAATAATTATAAGATTCTTAGCCTCCTTATTTCTTACTTTTATACCGTTATCAATTTTTAATCCATAATACGTAAAAGTATGTTTTACCCACTTCTATCTACTCAATGTGTGGTTTTTTATTGGCCGTGTTATTATCAGTTCTCCACTTATTATTATTACTAGTTATATTCACATCAACTACCGCATGTGTTATAACTTTGAGCCATGTTGTTATCAGCTTCTGAACTTTATTATTTTCTTATTTTTTTATTTTTATGTAAAGTCTAGTTTGGTTGAAAATTGAAGATTGCAGAGTGTGAAGTTACAAGTATTCATGTTCAAGATGTATATTACGTTTCGCTCCATATTCGGAGGAATGTTAGGGTATTGTTAGATTTGTTTTTATTGATTTAATTTCTAGAAGAATTTTATGTTTCCTATTTAGTGTTGAGATTGATTTAACTTGATTAAATTATCACTATAGAGATTTGATTTGATCTTGCAGCCTAATTATGCAAGACTTTTCAACTCTATATATATGTGATCTCTTTCTATTTATTATTACACCTCTCAATAAAATTTTATACTCTTTATATTATTGAACACTTTCATCCTTTTTATCAAGTATCTGCACAAACTATTTTTACATACATACAATTTTCATGAACATGAGTCAATCTGTTAAAGAAATAGCCATTGTATGTTTGCACAAATGACTTTTAATGTGTTCTCTTAATCGCACAACCCTATTGATCTGTGCTATTGAGTTTTTCTTGAAACAGACACACATTTGAAAAAAAACAAACGCGAATTGGATCAAATGAATTCTCATGTAAAAATATATAATCTTCTAAATTACAAAGAAAAACTTAGGCTCTTGAAATTTTGTCATTTTATTAGAAAAGAAAGAAAGAAAATTTGAAACAGAAGAGTCAACCGTGGTATAATAATTGTTTAAAAGAAACATAATACTTTACCTTACCTAAAACTTTTAAATATTATGAACCCCTGGATGATATGTATACCCTTTTCAAGATTCATAGCGAAGAATTCATAAAATATCTAAAAGGTGAAACAGGCCACAAAAAAATCGGAGATAAAATAAATATAACGCAAATGTGATGAGACGAATATCCCCAGTGTATGTTGTGACAACGATTTATTGAGAAAATTATAAAGCAGGTTAATACATGCAGAATTTATTGGCATCATATAAGTACTTAGATAAATAGATAAATTGTCGGTTCACGGAAAATGAAAATTACATCATTTTATGCACAAATGCTATCTTCCGGAAAAATTAATCTATTATACAGCGGCAGTAGCTGAATGTCGTACAAAGTGCATTAAATATAAAGCAAGTTAATACATGCAGAATTTAATGACTTATGTAACACATTAATGAGAAAATTAAAATTGTGAAGGGCTTGCATAAGAGTTGAAAATCAGAAATTATTTGGAAACAGTACCAATTCGTATGGGACCAACAAATATGCGAGGAGAAATTATTAATGAACCGACCTGTTAACCTATGTATTAACAACTTTTTCCATGACAATTTATCCAAAAAAGAGGTAAATAAAGGGCATTTTTTGGAAAAAAAAAAATGAATGAAACAAAAGTGAAGAATATATTTTTTAGAGCAGGGAGATAAGAGTGATTTTCTTGAGAATGTAAAAATATATTATTAAATTAAAGCATTTTAGAAATTTTATTTTTTATGTTAATTTCTAACGAGGAAAGTTATCAATATATCCGCGTTATAGGGTCAAAGATAAGGAGGGGAATAGCAATAATGAAGGAAAAAAGGGGAAAAAATTCAACAACAAAAAGAAATGGGAAGAGAGCGCGTTTGAAAACTAGGAATCTTGAAAATTACAAGTTACAAAAGTAATGTCTATATAACTTGAACTTAAATTTGTACATATAATTCAATAGTATGGGCAAAATTATCGACGCATTAAATTAAGCACATGGGCTTAAAAAATGCATGTTTTCTCACCGATTACAGTTAGGTATATACATCTTTGGAAAAATATAATGGAATTTTGGAAATCAAAGCTGGCATTGGAAGCAGTGGAAAATTCCTTGTCTCGTGGAGATTTTTTATTTTTTATTCTGCTGTCATTCAACTAAATCCTTTATCATTACAACACAGATCATAATCTCACACACTCACATGGCCATTTAAAAACAAGCATAATTAACCTTATCATAAGAATTAATAAATCATTCTCATAAGAATTAATAAATCATTCTCAATGGTATGAATATATCTTATGTTTGCCCTAGTGACATGGTAATTATCTGTTTCCTTGACAATATCAAAGGTATGTGATCATGAAAATGGAATATTTCGTTTTTCAGCTCTAAAAAAATCTCTACTTACATTGGCAATTTTGTGCCTAACAATTGTAAATGCATGTAATCAAATTCTTAGAGGAATACGCACGTTGAAAATAACATATAGCATAATTCGCCTTCATATTACTTAAATATCGTATCAGAGCAGACAAAGGTCTAGGTTTAAAGTTTCACTGTTGTACAAAAAAAAAAATTAAGTACTTTGTAATACATTAATTTTTTATATGAATATATCAAAAATGAAATTTGTAATCAACTGTATCAATGAATGTTCAAACAAACCTTGAGTTTATTGGAAAATAAATTAGAATTGGATAAGTAACTATTTTGGATCCAACTAATAATTAAGTTGTTTTCATGTCGGACTTAAAAATAAAACTAGCTAAGAAATGAGGTTATTATATAAGATTCAAAATAATTAGAAATTTATAGAAATAGATATTTAGATAGTCAAGTGAAGAAAATATTTAGAATTGAATGCATTTCTAGATAAATTTTAGCAGCCTGTAAGATAAAAAAGATATTAAGATATTATGAGATAATTTTGAAGATGTATCTTGAAAGTTGGTATTAGCTATTAGATATAATGAATTTAAA
>MKEJ01087021.1:0-21090 GCA_001753735.1 Embelia ribes
TTGACTCACAGTTTTCCTCTCAATTTTACCGATCTTCTAATTTTGTTGTTTTGCTGAATCCATTATTTAATTGAAATGAGTGATTAATAGACCAATGTTTCTTAAATGTTTGATGATAGCTTACACTGTCATCAAATCTTTAAGAGAGTCTGTAGTAGATTGTAATTTGACAGAGGGATGCTAGTAAGACCCAAAATGATAAATTGGTGGAACACAGACATTGTTTATCGTATGCTGAGCATATTTCTAAGTCTATGGGTAATTCATTTTCTCTTTCTTTTTTTCACGCAGTTTGTTTACCTCCGGGACAATCTCTTATCTACGCTGGAAGGCGTGGAAATACTAAAGAGAGTGAAGGTTAGTTTCGTAGAAATATGTCCAACTATTCGTTTTCTGTTCACCCATTTGTTCTTTTTTCTTTTTGGAAATTTAGTCATTCTTTACTTCACAGAAAAAAGAAGAAAAGTAAATTCGACTATACCACACTGAAAGTTTGAGCTTTATGGAACAATGTTAATTATTTTCTGAACATTGCAAATGAAAGCTTGATGGCTGTGTTCGTCTCTTGTAAAAATATTGTGTCTTGATAGGGACAATCAACATCAAGTATATTTTGAACGTAAACGTAATGTCTGTTCATGACTCGCAATTCTTTCCAGGTTCTTGATTTGAGCTTTAATGATTTCAAAGGGCCTGGATTTGAACCACTTGAGAACTGCAAAGCCCTACAGGTCTGTCTTTGTCAGAAACATGAATTATGATGAATTATGTCATGCATGTATGGAAAATCTCCTAAACTTTTTGCAACTTTATAGCAACTTTATCTTGCTGGAAATCAAATTACGTCACTTGCTAGCCTTCCTGAGCTTCCAAATCTAGAGGTAAAAACTTAACTCTTTAAATGGATTTATTTCTTCTTTTTATTAAAATTAACCTATTACTGCCTTCCTTCAACTGATGTGATCCCCCATTTCTTTTTCAGTTTTTGTCTGTTGCGCAAAATAAATTGAAATCTCTTTCTATGGCCAGTCAACCTCGTCTGCAGGTTCGTTCTTACTATAATTGCTGATCAATGTTTTTGTTCTCGTTTTATTCTTTTAGGAGTCGCTTGTATTTTCTTGTACAGGTTTTAGCAGCAAGTAAAAATAGAATTGCAACGTTGAAGGGATTCCCACTCTTGCCTTCCCTTGAAGTTAGTTTTCCATGTCTCTTTGGTGTTGTTTCTCTTTGATAAGTAATCATGGAATAAAAAGAAGAAACCATTTGTCTTTTTACTGTTTGTTAATTATTCGTTGCAAATTTCATGACCAAAAGTTTCTGATGCTGTCATGTGCTGCAGCATTTGCGCATGGAGGAAAATCCTATACTTCAAATGCCGCATCTTCAAGCAGCATCTATTTTGCTTGTTGGACCAACTTTGAAAAAATTCAATGATCGAGGTATTTCAAATTTACGTTCTTGGCTTAGTATAGGACGTAATGTTGGTAATTTTTCTTAGCGCAGGCGTGAACAATCTTATATTCACTTAAGTTCATTCCTTATATTCATATGTTCTTCAGTCTTATCTCCTCTCAGTGTTTTTCTTTCTGGTCTTTAGTTACCGTCTCCTTTTCCCCATGGGTTTTGCTCTTTAGTCTTTAATATACCTAATTTAATTCGCTTGTAGATCTTTCTCGGGAGGAATTGGCATATGCCAAAAGATTTCCTGCACACACTGCCTTGTGCGTAAGAGGCGGTTGGGAACTATCCCGTCCAGAGCAGGCTTTAGGTGAGTTATTGAGTTGGCTCTTCTTCTATTGGTAAATAATGGCTAAGACTGCTTGACTGAGTTCCTGGCTCTGAATAGGAAAATTGTAAAATAAGAATCTCCATTGCTGTTTGTGTGCCTAAATTATGTAATCAATTGGCCACTTTTGGGGGACATTTTAGTCCCGTGCCAGTTCAGGATTCCTTCATGTTTCTTCCCCTGAGGCCTTCCATGTTTTCTACTTGTCCCTTTTCAGTTTATTATATATTGTCCTTGAACAGACTCAACTTTTCGCTTTCTATTCGACCAATGGAAAGATCAATTTCCTCCTGGCTACTTGCTCAAAGAAGCTTCTGTTGACCGGCCATTTGAAGAAGATGCTTGTTATTGCCACTTCAACTTTATCACAGACAAACCTTTGAGTAGTGAGTCAGAATTGGTTTTGAAGTATCAATGGTTCATAGGTGAGCGAACGGCCTCAAACTTTACTGCCGTTCCTGATACTTCTGGAGAGGTAATCTGTCCAGATATGTTGTACATTTGTCAACTTCTCGAATTTCTTCAGAAGATTTAATTGAAGGTGCTGTGGTATAATAAATATTTTTGATGGTTAGGTTTATTGGCCAAAGCATGGCGACATTGGGAAAATTCTGAAAGTGGAGTGTATCCCTGTGCTGGAAGGGACTGGATATCCACCAATCTTTGCTATATCTTCACCAGTTTCACCTGGTATGACTTTACAAGTCATTTGGATGATTAATTCACATTATGCATTTGCCCCAAATCAATTCCTATTAAAACTTTCTTGTATTATTCTTTAGGAACTAAATGTCCAAAAGTTCTGAAAATTGATGTTCATGGAGAACTTATTGAGGGAAATGTATTGAGGGGCTATGCAGAGGTTGCTTGGTGTGGTGGAACTCCGGGGAGAAGTGTTGCTAGGTATGCTGTGATAACCTCGGTAGTAAGAGATTTTTCTTCCTGAAAGTAGCAATTTACCATTGAGACTATCCTTTTATTTCCTAAAATTCACATTGTATTATGTTAACCAATTTTTATTGAAATGCAGCTGGCTAAGGAGAAAATGGAATAGCAGCCCTGTAGTTATTGTTGGAGCTGAAGATGAGGAATACCATTTGACTTTTGATGACATTGATTCCTGTTTGGTTTTTATGTATACTCCAGTGACAGAAGAAGGTGTGAAGGGAGAACCTCAGTATGCTATTACTGACTATATAAAACCAGGTATGAGATTTCATTTTTATGTTCGTCACCCTTTCTCGATATTGTCAAACTCTGCAACTCTGTCTCCATTATGAAATTATACTCATGGAGTTACATGGATATCCTTTAACAGCATTTGCCTCCTCTAGGTCAGTTTTGTTTTTTGTATGTACATTTATTGTGAAAAGGAATTAGCTCAAAATTGATGGTTGTATGGCTAGAATGGATGCTGTGCTTGGAGGTCAATATCTGGCCTATACAATTATGTACTTGTCCGAGTTCATTTATGTGTCAAATGAAATGGTAAGAAGTACAAAGATTACCAGATCAATTTAATAGGTGCCTCCCATCATATTATGCAGACAATAGCGTTGGTTTACATTTTTTTTCTACTTTTTGCCCCCAAGACTAATTTAAGCTGTCTTCCTTGAGTTTTTTCCCTTTAAATTCTCAACCTTAAAGCATGATGCAGTTTCTGACTTTAGTTAATATCTATTTGCAGCTCCTCCGTCAGTCAACAATGTCCACATTATTGGTGATGCAGTTGAAGGAAATACAATTAAAGGCGCTGGAAATTATTTTGGAGGAAAAGAAGGTCCTAGCAAGTTTGAGTGGTCATCTGAGGATAAGAACAATGGGTCAGTATCTTTTTCATGACTCCTGCTATTCACTGCCATCTCTATGATCCAGTTTTCCCATTTGGTGTACCTTTTGACCAATTAAGATTATCTAAGACAGGTCAAGTATGCACAGAGAAAATAACATGATTTTTATGGTTGATTTATATAACTATATCATTTCGAACTATATCAATATTACTATTTGATAAATAAGTAAGCTTTAAGATTAACATTAGCCAAAAGTGGTCAAGTGTCTAATACTAATTACTACATTTTCTTCTCCTTCTCTGTGTGCTTTCAACATCTGGCAGGGACTTGGTATTGTTGTCTACAGGCACAACTGATTACACCATAAGTAAAGAAGATGTTGGTTGCCGGTTGGCTTTTGCATATATACCAATCAATTTTGAAGGTTCGCTCTTCTTCTATTTGTGGAGAAGACTAGCATTACTGCTTATGACATGCTTACAATCTCCCTGTATTAATATTTCCCCCCCATCTTGGTCCATTCAACAGGGCAAGAAGGCAAAACAGTGTCAATATTCTCTCAGATAGTTAAGCAAGGTATCTTCATTTTGAGTTTGCAAATTGCAACTGAAGGACATGCATACATATTTTTCATATGCTCGTACTTATGAATATTGCACCTTGCTATTCCTCTTTGCGCATTTTGTTTTTCCATCTAAGATGGATTGCATGCTTTGCAACTCTAAAATGAAACCGTGCTTGGTCTATGTTACCTGAAATGCAGATCGTCCTGGAACATGGTACGCTACATGCTAAAAATGCGGTACGCGTTAACCTTCAATAGGTTACCCAAGCATATATTAGGCAATTATATCTAGTTTTTTGAAAGTTCGATGACTAGTTAAGCCTAGTTTGACCTCTTGTAATTCTTCACAAGAAAAAAACTATTGTTTTGGAATGTGAAATATAACTCTTTCAAGCTTTAAATAGTGAAAATAATATCAAAATTTTACTCATTTACATTTGATTTTTTTGGGAATTTCTTTTTATAAATACAATTATATCGGGTTTGCTTGGTTTTGCTAAGTTTGGCAGTTTGGTAACAGAGTTGTACCACATTTCGGAACGTTTGTACAAATTCGTAGTTCGCTAGGATATTAGTGATTTCGGTGACATAGTGCTTGGTATGCAAATTGCATTGGTTAGTGTTTTGGCCTTACTGGACAGACCAAAAAATCGTAAAAATAAAAGGGATCATGGATAACAATCATTGCAGAAAAGTCGTTCTTATCTCTGGATGCAACCTTATTTTGCTTATACATTCATGTCCGAATTGAAGGGAGAAATGTGAGAAGTATGATACCAGTTTCCCTTTTCCTGGCGGTTAAATGGACTGGTAATTGTAGTGCTTTGGTCTATATCTATATTTAGACAACAAAGAGGCATGATTTTGTAGGTCAACAATTTCAATACGACCGTCAATCAAATAATTTAACTTTTGGATAGCAGCTCATGGATCACCTATGCCTTGTAGAACCTTTTTTTGTCTGGATAATGGAATTGATTCTTACAACTGATTATTAGTGTGAGAAGGGAAACCTGATTCTGACACTTATTGAATCTCTGAAAAGTTGAACTCTTATTATCACGAGTCATAAAAGTTGAACCTCAACTATTTTTAGTCTAATAGCAACAATGTCAATCCTCTTATTCAAGGCGTGTCTTCTATTTTTTCTCTCATCGCGACAAGTGTCCTTCCTTCCTATTCAACACATGTCTCATATGTTCGCTCGATTTTTCTTATCAAACACATCTCTCCTACCATATTTACATATTAAAGTAAGACAAAAAGGTTTTTTAATAGGGAAGTAAATAGTTTTACATTCATATAAAGAAAGAATTTAACCTTGAGGTTGCATTTGGTGCAAGGATTTCTCGTGGGAAAATGTGAGAGAAGGAAAGTATCTTTATAAAAAATCTTAAAGTGCAAGAACAACATTTTCTTTCCCTTCACATTTTCCTGCGAGAAATCTTTGCATCGAATGCAGCTTAAAGAAACTCTTCAATAAGAAAAATAGAATCAAAACTCAAATACATACATACATACACATATATGTGTGTGTGTGTGTGTGTGTGTGTAATCTGTTATTAATAAAATAATCTATCATTTTGATGGTTACTCTGTATTGTGACGTGTTCTTGTATGTAAAAAAAAAATCTCTAATTTAAATAGCTAAAAACATAATTTCTATTACAAAAGTATTCCTATGCTAGAAAAGTTTCCTGATACTAACAAATATTATTATAACCTACATTAATATTTTAGAAATATTATCATAATAATATTTCCATCAAATATAAATTTAATGTAATGGGCATTAATTTTTTTTTTGGAATGTTATAAAACTAGATAAAAAGCCGAAGAAATGTCATTGAAAATAAGTTTTTATCAAACAATATTATGAAAAAATCAAAACTAATTATACAAAAACAAAAAAATTTACACACAACCCATGCATTGTGAGGGCTCCACACTAGTATTGTCTAAAAGCTACAACTATATCACTCTTATTTATCTTTTTCTTATTTATGGATGGCAAACTTTCCACAGAATTTGGAAGAGCCTACCTGGGCTGGTAGCAAATTGATGCAGTAATTAAATTGGGAGTTGCAATTTCGTGCACATACTTCCCAATATTGTGATTCCATATATTTGTGAGATTGCTTGGTCTTATGTCGTTTTTCACATCCTTTTGCAGCTCCTCCTAAAGTAGCAAATGTAAAGATAATTGGCGACATAAGGGAGGGAAGTAAGGTCACTGTTGCTGGTACTGTTACAGGAGGAACTGAGGGATCAAGCAGAGTTCAATGGTTTAAAACAAATTCTGCTATAATTGAGGGTGAGAATGGTATGGAAACATTAAGCACGTCAAAAATTGCAAAGGTAGAGCCTTATAGAACATGTTTCTCTTAGCCTGTCAGTTTTGCGGCCAGTCAAGTTAATTTTGTATTCACTGCAGGCATTTCGCATACCTTTAGGTGCTGTTGGCTTTTTCATCGTTGCAAAATACACTCCTATGACTCTTGATGGTGAATCTGGTGAACCAGCATATGCCATATCAGATAGAACAGTTGAAAGTATGTGAATTTGGTGATTTCGAGAATGGTTGAATTTAAAGAAAAAATATGCCAGTTTTCTTAAAATTTTAGTAAAATGTTGATCTTCCCTTCCTTTTCGTCTGTTACATGGACTTGCATTTACTTGAACAATGCCACCATGGTCTAGCACCCAAATTGTTGCCCTGTGAGTAGTTTTACTAGCTCATTTTATTATTAAAAACGTAACACAGTGTCATAGATCAGATTCTACTGTCTACTAGTTAACTAATTCTTGTGATCACTTCATTTGAAATGTTAGTTTTGCTGACTGATATTCATTGTTTGAACCTGATCTGGAATAAAGTCTCTTTGCTGCTTCATCAAATAAAACAAATCATATGACCACCCCATAAATTTTTTAGAGACCCTTCTAGATGTTACTTGGTGATCAGACCACTGTGAGAACTGACAATTGTGTTGTTTAAAGTTAGGGACAGAATATGCTCATCTTTTTGCCAAAAATCCTCTCCAAACCTGATCACGGATTGATATGTAAACAAAATATTAACTTCCTAGGAAGGTTCAACTGACTACAAATGAATGAGATAAAATATGCTCCTGCACCCCAAAACAATAATTAAAGGAAGAAAGAAAAAATTCTAGTAAACAGTTGTCTATTTTCTAGTCTATATATGCAATTTCAACTAAAATAAGCCTTTCTCCCAACTGAATGGGATCATCCATATGGATTTTTTCTCATTTACAAATGTGTTGACTGCTTGCAAGATTCTGAATGCGCTGTCTGACAGCTCTTTATTTTTCTTGAACCACTAGTGTCATCTCTGCAAGTTCCTACTAATGCGTCAAATTTTATGTTTGCAGCTCTTCCCCCAAGCCTAAATTTTTTATCCATCACTGGTGATTACTGTGAAGGTGGAATACTTACTGCATCATATGGATACATAGGGGGACATGAAGGAAAGAGTACTTATACTTGGTCTATTCATGCGGTAATCTTCTCCGTATATAGTTCAACTACTCCGTGTGCTGCATTTATATGATGCTCATGGTGAAGAACTTTGATTGTATTGCTATATTCATGGTCTTTGTCTTTACTCTTACAATGATTGCATGACGATGTTTTACTTTGCTTTTATTGGATGATTTGCAGGCTGAAACTGACACCGGCTCTCCAATACATGAGGTATCAGGTCTTCTTCAGTATCGTTTAACCAAAGATGTGATTGGTAAATTCATTTCCTTTACGTGTACCCCAATACGCGATGATGGGTTTGTGGGCGAATCGAAAAGTTGCATGAGTCAGGAGTGTGTCCGGCCTGGTAACTTCATTCTTTCTTGTTTTGTAGTTCTAAATACACTTACAGTAACAAATTACCACTGATTAAGACATGGAAGATGTTGATCCAGAAGAACCTTTGGTTATACTTCTTTCTATGAAAATAAGAACCTATATTTATAAACCGAGATGAAATCTAGTCAAGCTGTTTGTGGGAAAATTCATTGGACAATTTTCATTTTATGCTACCTACCCCCTCATAAAACAGGGTTGGCCGCACTTACTGAACATGTTCAATTGCTTGGTTTTAGTAGTTTTACTTTAAAGTTTGAAGAATTAATTTTTTTTTTAATATTAAATATCTGTTGATTCTTACTTTTTATAATACTCAACCATTCACAAAATAATGGGGCCACATTATATTTTGGGTTGTCCAAAAAATATTGCCCATTGTTATTTTGGGAGGGATGTTTAATCATTAAAAAATTAAATGCATTACCACTATTGCCCGCTCATATTTACTAAGGACAAATATAAGACAAAATTGGGAAGCGGTACATTTGATATTTCTATTTTATTAAAATTTGAAAAGTTACTAATTGAAAATTGCCTAAATCTATGGGCCAACCAAACTGGGCCTAATAATTATGGACGGAGGGATTACTTTTTATGTGATTATTAGTTTTCGATCCTTTGGAAAAACTTAAATTACTTTCCAATTAGTATTTTAACTCCTTTAAGGAGTAAACGACCTTGATCGATCCAATTTTCAGTTTGATGTACTCGTCTTCCTTGGGATCAATATTAGCAATGCTGTCCATCCAACTGTGATATAATCAAAGCCTCCACAAAAAACCCTTCAATAATGAGCATATATTCTGATGATTACATATATTGGTGTTTTCTCACTGTTCTATGTATATTCTTGCATTCATGAAAACCTTTTTTAACATTGGTGGTTATTAGTAATAATTCTAAAATAACCAGCTGTTTTGATTTCAGGGAGCCCAAAACTGCTTTCTCTGCAATTAGTTGGAAATGCTGTTGAAGGTTCTGCATTGACTGCTGATAAAAAATATTGGGGTGGTGATGAAGGAGAATCTGTCTTCCGATGGTTCCGGGTAAATTGGTTTCTGCTACATTGCAATTTATCATTGAATTCCCTGTTCTTTGAGGATGATAAGCAATTTAACTTTGGCATACAACTTTTTTAGTGTTTATTGCTATGAGTCTGAATGACTGAGAACTTGGTGCAGACTAGTTCAGAGGGCACACAGAGTGAAATTAAAGAGGTTACCACTTCATCTTACACCCTTTTACTCGAGGACATTGGCTTTCTGATATCCGTTTCTTGTGAGCCTGTCAGAAGTGATTGGGCCCGCGGCCCTATCTTCCTCTCGGAGCAAATTGGACCCATAATTCCTGGTAAGCATATTGTTGTTCCACCTTTTAAGATATAATAAAATAATGCTTACGTGATACCTCCTATAACATGGCTGATGGAACCAGTTTCTGTTTTGACTACTTGCTTAAATATTTGAAAGATTTTAAAGTGTTTTCTTGATAACATCTGCTGATAGACCCGTTTTAACATATAGGGTTGCAGAAGTGGTTGTAATTTAAATCTTTTAGGTGTACGGGGTGTAGTGTATGTTTTCCGTTGTAATTTTAGTGATAGCAATATTCTACTCTCCTCATTCTAGTTTGCTTGGCATGGAGATACCTGGACATGGCTTTCACAATCAACAGTTTGTTGCCTTTCAAAAATATAAAAATAGTAACTATATATTTATTGCAGGGCCACCTACTTGCCAGTCACTTGTGTTGCTTGGATTATTTGTTGAAGGAGAATGCTTGAGCTTCACTGCAACTTATACCGGCGGGTATGACATTGTGTCAACAATCAATTTTTCTGCAAGCTTGAACAATTCATCTTTGTTTCCTTTTCCTTTCAAATAAATAACATCAATCCTGATTTAGGGAAAAGGGTGCTTGCTTGTACGAGTGGTTTAGAATAAAAAGTAGTGGTGCAAAGGACAAACTAGATGCTGGCGGTAAGCTGATATGAATACTTTCTTGAGCTTCTATCAGTTCATTTGCTTGTTGTTTTTGCTTACTAATGTTTAGACTTAATAGATCAATGCTTAAAGTCTTCAATTGCTGTTATCAGAGTTCTTGGACTTATCTTTTGAAGACGTGGGAAGTCGTGTTGAACTTGTTTACACGCCTGTTCGGAAAGATGGAATTAGAGGCAAAGCCAAGAGTGTGGTGTCTACTGTGGTTGTTCCTGGTATGTATTCCTTCATATGGAAACTGTGAAGCATTATGTTTTTCTTGATTGAGTTTTGCAAATGAATTAGTGACGTATTATTAGATGGTTTTAGTTCAATTAAACTATCCCGAGGTGGAAGAACAGAATATCAAATAGTCAATTTTCTATCCTTTTCAGATCTTTTTGTGCGTCTTGTATGTGTTAAAGCACCTAATAGTGGATCTACAATGTGCACATAAGTTTGAATGTGTGGCTCGTAAACCATCATATATATATATGTGTGTGTGTTTATATATATATATATATATATATATATATATGGACATCCCACTGCATACTGCTCCTGCATTGCGGGGTTTGGGGAGGGAATGATGGACACAATCTTACCTCTGTCCTGAAGAGGTTTCCCAGATATGAACCCGACGCTGAGGTCACAATGGAGGCGTGCATGGCCCTAACATTGTGAAGTATTCAAGTTATGGCTTTAACAGCACGCACCAGCTATGTTTTCTATCATTTACTTTCCATCCTCCGACAATGTACAGATTTTTTTTACACCTGCAAGCTCGGATGGATGATACATGTGGTTTTTTCATATGTAAATGGACATATGTCATACATCTAAGGCCGACGGTGTAAGAAATCTCTGAACTGAGGGTAGATAGAACATACTCTTTTGTTATATGACTTCTACCCATTCTTATGTTTCCTCAACCACTATACTTTTTTCTTTGCGATAGGGGATCCTAAGGGCGTGGAACTTGTTATTCCTGATTGTTGTGAGAACGAGATGGTGATCCCCAAAAAGACTTATTTTGGTGGGCAAGAAGGTGTTGGAGAATATACATGGTATAGAACAACTCAGAAATTGCAAGGCTCAGCAATTTTGGAGATTTCTGTTGCTTGTGAAGATGTTTTCATATGTGGGAACACAGAGTAAGTTTTTAACCAGTCTTAGTTATTTCGTTTTTTGATAGGAGTTTTCTAGATTTCAAGTTTTCGGATTGTAGATATAATTTGCAAATAAGGTTTGTCCAATTACATGTTGTGGCAGAACTTACACACCATTAGTAGAGGATGTGGGAGCTTATTTGGCCCTACGTTGGCTTCCAACTCGTTCAGATGGAAAATATGGAAAACCAATGGTATCAATTTCCAGTTCTCCTGTTTCTCCAGGTAAGTTGAATGGATCGTGCAAGTTTGTTTATCAGTCTCTACAGCATGAGTGATATTTGTGATGATATTGCAAATTCATAACTGGTAAGACACGCGTTCACCAATTATGTCAATTATTAGGTGTTGCATAGTTGGTAGAATTTTGTGAACTTTAATAAAACGAAATTTATATTTATGATTGATGTTAAGATATGTTATGTGAACTTTCCTTTATCTGTGAGAGGCGTTGCTGTGTTTTATGTAACATTTGTATAATTGCAGTATATTTTTTGTGTTCTTTAACTTTTTGTTTCAATTTCTGATGTAATAGGGTATATAAATGATTATTTAGCATCTTGTGCATAAAAGAGAAGATTAGGGCTTATGTTCGACAACTGCAGTCACTTCTTTTTAGTTATGTATGTAACGCATTACTGAATATATATACTCAATGCCCTTGTCCAATGTAGATACTATAATTTTCAGTTGTGTGCGTGTTTGGAGCTATGGGAAGGATTGCCCTGCCCTTCGATATACTGTGGCCTTTTAACAGATTAATTTGTCGTCGTTTGGCTTTATATATGTTGTGATCCAGTTGTGTATGGTTCTCTGACATAATGAGCTTATATTGCAGCACTGCCTGTGGTTTCAAATGTTCATGTAAAGATGATGTCTTTGGGTAATTATTTTGGGGAAGGAGAATATTTTGGTGGATACGAAGGACCAAGCCTTTTTACTTGGTATAGGGAGACCCAGGATGGAGCTACAATTCTTATCGACGGTGCAAATTCTAGGTCTTACCAAGTCACAGATGCGGATTACAACTGCCGTTTGTTGTTTGGGTAACTCTTGTCTCTCAGTTCACTCCTATTCCTACCAAATGGCGATGCTTAGTGATTATTATATGGCATTTTACATTTAATAGCATGTTTGCTTTTAGGATGACCACGTTGACCGTGATTTGTCTAGCTTCCTTCTATTACTAATATTGGTCCTGATATTGATCCTGAAAATCATTTGTCAATTTCTTTGAAGTTGTCTTCTTGAAATTATCAGAACCAATTGTTTTCCCAGTGCATACTTTTGCAATGGCTTTAATTGATGCATCTAATGAAAGTTGATTATTTATTTAGCAGTTTACTCATTGTTGCGTAATTTAATATATTTTTGACCATCATATTTCGCTGCTTGGGTTTTCCGAAAGGATTTTGCTCTTATAACTTGTTTATTACTAACTGACAGATATACACCAGTTCGTTCGGATTCAGTTATAGGGGAGCTCAAATTATCCGAATCAACTGATATTATTCTTCCAGGTTGTCTCCATTTTATGTGCAATATCTTCATAACTGGATAATGACCTGAATTGACATGCTGATCATCATGTTTACTTCTTGTGTTTGCATTTTTTCAAGATTTACTTCAGTCCTTGTTCTGGTTGGAGATTTATGGATTCCATGCTTTCTCCGTTTAGGGGTTATGTGTTATATACTGCAGAATTCATAGCTGAGTTTTTACACCTGTTGTTTTTAGTTTAACTATGGCCTAATGCATCATATGAGGATGCAAGGACTTCCTTGTAGGTTAGCAATGTCAAGGAACTTGTGACTGTTTTTCATACTTTCTATTCGCTTCGCATTCTGCAATCGTTTTGATTGATTAATTAAGGTAGATTTTTAGCAAATTCTAGTAATGATGGAATGGGGAACATTGTTGCCTGCGGAAATATTTTACTGTAGAGTTTTGGCTTAGAGGCTCTGTTTGTTTTGTTATGAACTATTCCTCTTTGAATGTTTCACTCAATCGTCTTCCTTGGTTATATCATTTCACGTTTTGACTCTTAGAAAAATGATTGACTATAAGACACACACAGCCTTGTACATATTTTTCTTGAGATGATGCTCTTTGCTTAATAGCCCTAAGCTTTCAGTTGGCCAATTGATGGTGATATATGATAGGTTCTGCCTTGTTGATTTTCGTATTTTCAGTATAATGCTTTAGGATATCCCAATAATAAACACTATCTTGATTTTGATTTTAGAGCTTCCGAAAATCGAGATGCTTGCTCTTACTGGGAAGGCTGTTGAAGGAGATGTACTCACTGCTGTTGAAGTAATTCCTAAGAGCGACATTCAACAACATGTTTGGAGGAAGTACAAAAAAGAAGTCCAGTATCAATGGTACGGCATGATGTGATAATATATCATTTCATTCTCTGTTTGAACTTTAAAGATTCACAGAGGCCAAATTAGTTGTTTGCTAAACTTTCAGAAGTATGCCTATAGTTCTAGTTGCACATTTCCCTTTTAGTCCTGAAAGTGATACTTATGCTGTACTAATGATATGAAAATGAAGAGGAAGAAAATTGTCTTCTCATAATTGAGATCATTCAGTGATGAAATACTGTAACTCTGTTTTGCTGTGTTCAATTATAACCTAAGAAGATTCAAAGGCACGGATAGCTTTGTTTATAAGGAACTTTGGGTGATACTATTATTTACCCCTCTTTAATTCCCTGAGATCTTGGATGAGATGGTAACTAAAACTTTCCTTGTGAAGAATCATAATGTATAAGAGGTGACGGCAGGTTTTGTTCATCTGGATCGGAAAATGATGTGACCTTCGAGCCATTGCCATCCCTGTGTTCTTGCTCCTATAGGTTGCGATTAGAAGACGTTGGCCGGTGTTTACGTTGTGAATGCATCGTGACAGATGTCTTTGGTAGGTCAAGTCTGCCAGCATATGCTGAATCTGCCTCTGTTTTGCCAGGTCAGTTTTTATTTTAATTACTTGGACTTCTGCAGACATTAAATCTGAATGCTCTCATGTTAATTTTCCATTTGTTAATCTTTTGGTTTTTAGACTGTAAGACATATGACTCTGTGTGTGTGTGTGTGTGTGTATTTCAACATTTTAAAGATATATAGCATTCTAAGCCTGGAAAAACACTTTTAAGTCCCTCTTTAAATTTTCTCCTTTAATTCTTGCATTGACTCATCCTTAGAGCTCTTTGGTATGAGTTTTTGTTGTCCAGACTTGATCTTTACAAATCATGATGCTATACTGTTTGCCTGTAATATCCAGTGCTTTTTTATGTTCTTTTTCAAAAGGTGTCCCCATCTGAGGATGAAGCTGTCAGTTTTAGTTGTTGGAATACATTTCCTGCTCTTCGGGATGTAAATTTTTTCAAAATGTTCAAACTGCTAACTAAATGAGAGCATCTTCTCTTTTATTTCTGATTCAAAATGTTTGCACTGTTTTGTAACAAAATTTTTCTGTTCTGTTATAATTAGGTGATGTGCATTGTACGGTTCGGTTCCAAACTGAACCGAAACCGGAAAAACCGATTGAACTGAATTTGATAAATGGAAAATTGAACTGACTGAAAACAATACTCAAAACCAAACCAGATCAAACTGAACTAGCCAGTTCTGTTCGGTCCAAAACCGAAAAATTGTATCCATAAAAAACAAGTCCAATTCTCAAACCCAATTCTCAGACAGCAACAATCCACAATTAGTCAATAAAGCAATCCACAAACTGAATAACACAAAAACAAATAGTCCCAAACAAGTCAACATTGGTCCCAAATCCAAAAAATGTCTTTATGTTAAGATAAGTTCTGTTCGGTTCGGTTCGGATGAACCATGGTATTTAAAATTAAAACTGAAACTGGACTGGTTGAACCGAAAAAACCGGAATTTTTTACTTCATAAAACTGAACCAAACTTAAGCTAGAAAAAAATAAACCGAACTAGTTCAGTTCGGTTCGGTCTTTGGTCTGATCTGTTTTCTGCACACCCCTAGTTATAATTACTGTTGTACCTAGCTGTGGGAGCAAAGGGATACATGCCTTTAAATAAGGTTGTGATAGATGAGTGGTTCAATATTTGTTTTTGTTCAGGTATTCCTCGAATAGATAAGTTGGAGATCGAGGGTAGAGGTTTTCACACCAACCTATATGCTGTTCGTGGTGTTTATAGTGGAGGAAAAGAGGGAAAAAGTAGAATCCAGTGGCTTAGATCAATGGTTGGAAGTCCTGACCTTATTTCTATTCCAGGTATGCTATCATTGACTTGGTTTTACAGCTAAATCGATCTCATTAATCAGAAATTCTTTTTTCCTTCCCATTATTTTTTTCAAGCACTGCGTGGAAGAATGTATTGGATATTGGAGTGTGATTGCTTTTCCTTAAGTCCCAAACATTCCATTGCTAGCCTACTTGCATTCGTTGTGGTTATGTAATTTGTAGTTGCAGATACAAGTGTTTTAGATATTTTTTGAGTGTAGAGAATAAAAGCTTCTTGACATATTGACTGTTCAAATCCAAATGGGTAATACATGTTGACCGGCTGTTTGCAAAAATATTTTCATAATTTCAGCTTTTTTTGACAATTTTGTAATGAATTGGTCTAATAGGCAGTTTATGCTTTTTTTCTTTTTAGTAACACAGAATAACCTGCACCTTGTTTACGTAAGAATTATTGTGTGTAAATGCAGCATAAGACAGCATAAAAAAATCCAATCTCCTATTATAATATGCCTTAACAAAGGTGGAATAATTGTATGCATTTAGAAGTAACATTTTTTAAATACTCATACATAAATAAAAAGAATTATTGTGTGTAAATGCAAAAAAGAACTATATATTTCACCTTGATATGCTGGTATTAGTTGTTACATCCGATGTTAGCAAATTTATAGAATATTATCATATTAACTGGTTCAATATTTTTTTGCGCAAAAAAGTACCCATGACACATCCCTTTCCGCAATTCATGATTCTAATTTTGGACTTTGCGCTTCTTAAGTTTTGCATTCTTATCCATCAAAGAGACTTCGCCATTGTCTTGAATAATTTTCTTTTTACTGAACAAACTCATGATATTGCAGGGGAGACTGGACGGATGTATGAAGCTAACGTTGATGATGTAGGGTACAGGCTCGTGGCTGTCTATACTCCTGTCAGGGAAGATGGAGTAGAAGGCCAACCTGTTTCTGCCTCCACAGATCCAATTGCAGTTGGTAAATTATAAATTTAATTTTATTATTAGTACTGTTTCCTTATTTTACCTTCTTTTCTTCACTAAGTTAATACATTACATTGATTGTGAAAATATTTTGGTAATTTTAGTTGTTTCTGTTTATTTCAGCAATTTTCATTCTTGTTCTACTTTTCAGTCTTATTGTTATTGTTTGATTTGTACTTGAAGCTGACCTTTTTTCATGTCTGGGATCAAAAGTACAAACCTGTCAATCCTAGAAATGTGTATATTCAGTGTTTCTGAAGTTAGGGACTCAAATTGTTGAGTTCCTGGGAACATTGGTACTTGTTTCCCATGTATGGGTTTTTGTTCCCTGCGTGGGTTTTCTTTCTTTCCCTCCTGTTCTTGGTTCTTGAGGTTATATATATCTTAATTTCTAAAAAAAGTAAAAAATAAAAATTCAAGCCTATTATCCGGCTGTGGCATTTAGCTTCCAGAAGCATTATGAGCATTATATTTCTTTTTAGGAGGGTCTTGAAAGAAAGAATCTTTATTTTAGTTACTTCCAACTCATCAAATTATATGTACGAAGGATATTTTAATGGCCATCATTTATATTGGTGGTATTTCTGCTGGACGATTATAACGTGTTACTGAAATCTCAGTAGATGAGAGGTACGTATGGTTTTTAGAACTTAGCGACTTCTTTTTCATTGCTTTGCTTTCTGGTCGAGAGTCTAGATGAGCAAGTCATTAATAGTCCAAGATTTCTAGAATATACTCTCAAACTCATTGCAAAACAGTGATATTCTCCCAACCTTGATTGGTTAATGAGCCCAAGTTTCTGGTAGCATCATAAAGGGGGCCTGCCGACTTGGAATGTAAATCTTTACCGTGTCTGATCAGTTTGAAACCTTTTCAACCACCAGATATCCTTTTCAAATTGACTTAATCTTTATGTTTCTGATCGGTTTGAAGCCTTTTCAACCACCAGATAATCCTTTTCAAATTGATTTACAATATAATGCTAATTCCTAAATTTCTTCTTTTGCATTCAGTTCATATCTACATGATGGTGGAAACTTTGTTTTCCATTTGTTGTCTTGGGTATCCATAAAATTAGCTACACACCTCCAGGGACCACTATCTATGTACGATTAATCCATCCTATGGCCCGTTGGAAAACATAAGAGTTTAAATTGCCAGTGGACGGAAACACTCTTTTTTGGGCTAAGAAGGTGCCTCCCAAGTGTAGTTTCATCCTGTGGCTCGCTGTTCAAAAAAGACTCTTAACGTATGACAGACTGCAGAGAATGGGGCTCCTACAGGTTAACCAGTGCTGTTTGTGTAAGCAAGAGCAAGAGGATCTAAATCACTTGTTTTTTGGCTGCACCCACTCTAAGAGTGTGGTCTGTGTTGCAATCCAAAGCTGGGTTTCTGGGGGCCTCAAGGAGTTGGGATCAGTGGATCAGTTGGGCCTCTTCTATGTTTTCAGGCAATAGTGTCTCAGCTACTTTGGGAGAGCTTATTTTTGCTTGTGCTGTGTACTTCATTAGGAGGGAAAGGAATGCTCGTAGAAATGATGTAGAATGTGTCACTCCTGGAACTATCCTTCAACAAATAGATTTTTATGTTTCAACTAGCTTGAATAGATTGTCCCAACTTCCTAATACACCTACGAATGTTTATATTCATAGAACCTGGAAACTTGGCCGTCGTTTTTTGAGGGATGAAGGCTGAGCTTCCATGATTCTTTTGGTTTTTTGTCCCCTGTGTGGGAGCTCTTTCTTTTCTTTCCTTTGCAAGGTGGTTTGCTTGCTTTAATACAATCTGAATTTCCAAAAAAATAAAATAAATAAATAAAACTCTCTTTCTTCTTGGCCTCACGGTTGTTGTAACTCTGGTATTTTTTGAGTTTGTTTACTTTCATTCATGCTTAGTCTTTCTACCTGATTTCACAATTGACTAAATTGCAGAGCCTGATATTCTTAAAGAAGTGAGGCAAAATCTAGATCTTGGTGCTGTGAAGTTTGAGGTATGGCCATGTTCCTTAGATTGTTTTATGACATGCTAATGACCCATGATAGGTATAGAACTTTGGATAGTATGCTGATATTTTTGTATGGACAAGTTTTAGTTGAATCATAGCTGCGAAATTTTGCAGAGCACGCTAAATTTTGTCTCTTTTTTCACAATCTTATAATCTGTCTTTGGAACAGGCATTATTTGACAAGGATAGAACCCCGAAGAAGGTATCATCTTCTGTGCACGTTACGCTTATTTTTTAAATTTCAATATCATCAGAACAGCTGAATGTATTTGAATATTACTCTTTTATGATACCCAGGCTCCGGGGATGGGAAGCCTCGAGAGGAGAATATTGGAAGTCAACAGAAAGAGAATCAAGGTTGTGAAGCCTGGTTCCAAAACTTCTTTTCCTACCACAGAAATACGTGGAAGCTATGCTCCTCCATTCCATGTAAGCCTTGCTTAAACTTGAAATAGTCCCGGAAATTTGTCTGAGTATACCTAGTCATATAATTTCATGAGATAGAAGGCCTGTGAAATGGCAATATCGGACTACACTAAATTAGATACCAATAGCGCCTCTTAGACGGCCACTTGAGTATAGTTGATATAACTGCGACATAGTATACATTTTATTTCCTACTTAATTAATGTGAACTAAATCGTGTCATCATGCCTTCAATGAGAATGGACTCCTAGAGATCAGTTTATCATTTGTGTACATTAGACATGTGTGGCAACTTTAAGCAAGGGAAATTTATGAGATTACCATTTTAACATGCCCTTTTGCGATTGTCACTATGACTTAAAAAATTATGATACAGCTTGCCAATATGCATTTTATCTCTTGTGTGCGTGCCTTTTTTTAGTCAACAAATATAAAAGAATGGATTAGTTACTCTTCATGTTCTAATAAACAATAAACTTAAAATGATTGTGGATATGATATTCTCCAGGTGGAGCTGTTCCGTAATGACCAGCATCGAATCAGGATTGTTGTGGACAGTGAAAATGAAGTAGACTTGCTGGTCAAAACCCGTCATATGCGAGATGTCATAGTACTTGTGATCCGAGGACTTGCTCAGCGATTCAACAGCACATCTCTCAACTCTCTCCTCAAGATAGAAACTTAATTTGCTGTGGATATTTGTAAATCAAGCCCTTATTTGCTTGGCAATGGCCTTTCTGGCGTAATATTTGAGCTCCTATTGGCCTTTTTTTTTTTGGGTTGCTTTTATATTTTTCATCTGGTGTTTGTTTGTTGTTTGTGTATGTATGCATATTTATGCTGTGTTCTGTAATTAAGTGAGCAACGTAGTCAAAAGTGCTGTACATTCACGCATCAGTGACTAACGGATATTTTAGTTGCTAACCCCACCGTTTCAATGAAATGGTGGTGCAATAGTTTGGCATTTTGTGTTACCAAATTATGGTGGTGGTTGGGTTTTCTTCTCTAAATAATATCAACACGTTCTCAAGACATGTACTTTTGGAAATGAATCTAGTCCATGTATTTGCATCATTTACTCAATTTTCCGTAATAATTAGAACTGAACTAAAAAATAACTGATGTGAACAAAGGGGCCAGTGGGTTAAATTTTCTGTCGATAATCAGATTCAGCTGCCTAAATTCTAACCACATCGGCGATGCTTTCCCCAAACACAAGGAAAATGGTTTGCGTTAGTATGAGAATATAAATTTCTTATCATCAGCCTCATGAACAAGCATGCTAATGTAACCACAAAATAAGCATCATGAACCTTGCTAAGTGGAGGATCTTTTTTCAGTCATATGGATGTAGTGAAAATTATTGCTCATAAAAGAAGGGAGGTGGCTCAACTAACTGTCATGGCTAACGTGAAAGTTGCAAGTTTGTGATTTTAATTGGTATTGGTTTGCTTGCTAGGCCGAAAATGAAGTGTGATACGTAAACTGGACTAGTTGATTCTTAATGCAATAGTGAGAAAATACTCGGATGACTCGGTTGCTTGCAAATCAAAATAATAGTGTATTCGACCTCGCTCGGATTTTGACTGTAAAGCTGAATTTTTAGATGAATATAAAGTTGTTTATGGCCATGATACTTCCTACAGAACTTGGTGAGCAACGTCTGGGCAATGGTCTTCTTTTTGCAAACGGAGGTCTTTCAGCGTAGAAATTCTCCTTTTTTAAAAGAAAATTTTTATAGCTAAATAATTGAACCCTAGTAGTATAATTCCGTCACTAAAATTAGAAAGAAAACCATTCCGTACAGGAGTATGGTTTACGAGAAACCATACATGAAAAGCATAAATGCCATGTGTCAAATTTTG
Source organism: Embelia ribes (assembly GCA_001753735.1). NCBI lineage: Eukaryota > Viridiplantae > Streptophyta > Magnoliopsida > Ericales > Primulaceae > Embelia > Embelia ribes. The sequence continues at coordinate 20,708 of MKEJ01087021.1, forward strand.
ATTGGGACATTACTTTCACTTTTAATCGGCAATGGTAGGTGTTAAATGGATGTTTTTGAAAAAAAAATAAAAAATTAAATAATATTTTCATACTTTTTAAATATAATATGTAACTTTAAATCAATACAAAATAAATTTTCATTCTATATTCAAAATTAAAGCTTACAAAATGTACTTAAAAAATATATATCCATCTTAATATATAAATTAAAAATTATTACATAAAAGTTATCAAATAACTATATTTGTATAATTTTCTACATTTCTATATATATTTACTTTTTCTTATGATTGAATTAGCAAAAAAATTTAATTTTTTGTTTAACCTATGAAATATTGTAAATTTTATTAAATTGAAAAGTATAATTACGCTAATCATTGTT
>MKEJ01087022.1:0-11073 GCA_001753735.1 Embelia ribes
TATATATATGTATATACATTATATAAATATAATACATTATTTTAATTAAAATAATATAATACCCATGAATAGTGATAAGTTTGGGTAGCCAAATTTATTGACCAAACCTCATTGGGTACTAAATTTAGAAACAACACTATAGCAATAGAAATTCTGTTGTAGATGGTTTTTTGAGCTTGGATAGCTAAATGGATAGCTAAAGGTATATAGTACCAATTTAGCTACTCCGTTAGGAATGCTCTTAAGTAGTAGGCAGCAAAAGAGCTCATAAGTTGGAATTTACAAAGAAAATAAATGGACTTCAAAAGCTACAATAAAAGGCCCATTTCGCAATGGAAAATGATCAAAATATTCCGGAAAGATATCTCGTAAAAGCAACAATAGTGAACAATTCCAAACCTATGTCCCGCATGTTGGAAAAACAATCCAGGAGAAGCATCCGTTTCCATCTCACCAACCTGCAATAAAATTGAAAAAAGAAACAGAAAAATATATTATTCCTTACAAGGACAAGCAATATGATCACCAGGAAGACAAAAGTGATTGAAGTTACAAATAGTTAACAATCTGCTAGCAAGTTGGTTTGGGATTTCCCATATAATATCTTTCTTTTTCTTTGGGTGTATACTGCAAAAGTATATCTCATTCAGAAAATAACAACCCAAACCCACATCGGTAGTACAATGGAGCGGTCTTGGATATATTACTTCGTCCAACGAACCCATTAGTAACTGCTTAGTAACTTCTAGCATGAAACTATTGGATGAAGACCAGTGCCTCGACAAGTGGTATGAGAGCCGACCCAGACAAATGACCGTGTGGGGTGTGACTGGAGTTGAGATTGATTGTGTGCTGATCACGAAGGAAGTGATTGTAGTCATGTGTTCTGCAAGGATGCTCGAGTTTAAAGGCAAGATTGTAACAACCCAATCTCACTTCAGTAGCGCAACGAGGATTTTGGAAATATTACTTCATCAAAGGAAGACATTACCAACATCTAGCAAGAAAGGTTAGGTGAGAGACCGTGGTTTAGCACTGAGGTACAGTATCTGGAGAAAAGAACTCCCTGTTCCACCCTCCGTTCCATAATTACAAACCCCCCATTCAAAAACATTGTTATTCTAACAAATGTAAGGATGTTCACTGCCCCTCAGTCCAATCTTTCAGTCAAACTCATATGGAACTCATGAAATGGTCAGAGACACCAAATCAAACACTCCTAACAGGGAGCTTTCACAGACCCATTTACACAAGACAGTATGTTACAAAACAGGTGCAAGCACAGATGGGAAAAAGTACAGGTTATCGTCAATTTGGAAGTGAATTACACACCTTCTCGTAATCCCAAATGTTCAATAATCCATCCTCCGCAGAACTACCAAAAACAGATGACCTCTCAGGTGACCACTGTAACATAATCAGAGTGATGAGTCAAGAATAAAGACAGAAAGATTGAACTGATAATAAATGATTACGAGAAGAAGATGAAGAGGAGATAAACAGTAGGACATTTACCTGTACACAAAGAACAGCCGCTTTATGACCCTCAAACTTATGGATAGGTGACCCAGCTCCACTAGAAGTTAGATTGCGACGATCAAACATACACACAGTCTGATCTGCTGACCTGAAGTGATAGCACAATATGAAAGCAGCTAAAAAAATAAGAAATGTCAAGCACAAAGGAATACAAAACCTACAAGCGAGTCACATGCCTCAGCTTTAAATAAATGATAAAAGAAACAAAAAGAACAAACAGTAACCTACCCAGTTAAAATAAGATTTTCATCTTGAGGATTCCAATCAACACAGTGAAGGTCAGAATTATGTGCCTTTTCAACCTATAACCAGAATAAAAATTTCATTTACCAAAAGTAAGAGAGAAGTTGGATGTAATAATGAAGATTGATGAACATAATGAAGATTGATGAACAATTTATACAAGGCATGAGCACAAGGCAACAATTAATCAGTACTATATTACATGGCTCAAAGGTTTTTGAAGGTATCAGACACAAGTAAATCATGTTTCCCGAGTATGACTATAGTGCATTATCCCATTTCATGTACACAGAGAAGTTCATCGTACAAAAGAAAAGAAGATACAGACTCAGCAGCACTAGAAGTAAGAGGAATCTCACCTTGATCACGGGGCTTGACCCAACTCGTGCATCCCATAATATTAGGCGTGAATCATCTCCGACACTACAAAACTGATGTGCACTTCATCAAAAGTGAGGGAAAAGTCAGTACAAAAAGGCCAAATCAAAGAGCTCAAAACAAGAACATACGGTAACAATCCCCTGATGATAAGAGAATTGGATATAACTTTCTGCAAAGAGAATCCCACTAATATTTTACATAAAAAAAATTCAGCAGCAAATTAGCTCAGAAAGAAAAGATCCTACTTAGAAGGGGTAGAATAGGGGGGAAGATGTGTGTGTTTGTGCATTGTCCGGAGTTGGGGTGGGGTGGAATCAGAAAGATGAAGAAAATCTGACAGAGATAATTAAGTTACCTTGATGGACAGAATTGTACATCTTCAACAGTATCTTCATGCCCTTGGAATAGCCCACGCGGCCCAAGAGAAGGGTTATCGGTAGCTTTGGTGATGGATGGAGTAGAAGTTAGAGGTTTGGCAGCATCTTGCAATGTTGTAACATGATCTTCAATACTCCACAAAACTACAAGCTTGTCCTTGCCTGCCAGATAAATTTTCTTCACTGGAATTGCAATTACTTAAGAAATATGAAGCCCACTGTTTTTGCTATGAAGGATGAGAGGAGCAAGCCAGAACACATCGTGCAAACGAACAAAATAATAACACAATTCAGGATCACACGTTTTATGTTCTTATTTGCCCCAATAAGAATAAGAAACAATATGGGGCACAAAAACCACCATATAAAGTGTGAATCGAACCACATTAATCATCAATGTTAACCCCCCAAAAGGATATGAACCTTTGACGTTCCATTTGGATGTACCCAGAATATGTTAACCACAATAAGGTTTCAGCCAAATGCACAAGATTTTGAAGAACTAGAATCTCTAAATCCAAAAACTGAGTCTACAACTCACAGACCTCCAGAAAGCACTGAAGGCTCAGTACGACACATAGCGAGGGCAAACTCGGCATTTTCTTGATGTCCAGACAACACCTGCGAAGAAAAACTTCCTGAGTTGCAAATTCTAAACTATGTGATAATGACATCCAAATTCTAGAAAGCAAAAAGACAGGCATTTAAAGGAACAAATGTTGAACATGTATGAAGTCAGACGCACCAAATCTGGACGGGATTCAACTTCTCCATAGACAGCAGTACGGTTTGGTTGGGCTTCTACATCCCAAATGAGGACCTGACAAGAAAGGAAGACCACCAAAAGTGAGTTGCCATGCTTTCCAAATCATCAATCGCTGCAATGAAGCCAAAAACTTATTCTTACTTCAGGGCAATCGGTATGAGTAGCCACTATGTTATTGTTCTGCGGAAGTTCCCTGATTCTATTCACCTGCATGGTGTAGTTAATGACAATGCCAGCGAGATTAATCACTTCAATTTGATTTGGTAATAGAACTCAAATATCACTCGAGCATACCGAAATAAAAAAGAGGGCTAGAGTGTGCTCTTTTCCCTTTATACGAGTTCAGGATCAATAAGAATCAGTAAACTTTATCCTTGTATGCCCATAAATTTCTTGCCAAAGCTCCTCCGGATACTAATTGTACAACCAACATATATCACATTTTGCTCATTGTTTGGAGCACAACTAACAATACTAGAAAGAGAGATTTCCAAAATTTAGGCACTGTTCGGTTAAGTCTTGATTTTTCAGTTTTCAAAAAATGGTTATGGAAACATTTCTTCAATGGAATTTTATACCAAATAAAGCGCTTGCCATGATGCAGGTCATGTGACAAAGAAAACACATGAAAAGAGGTTTCTTATTTGAATCTCTCAAGAAAAAGGTTTTCCTAAACAAGGCTTTGGTGGACCCATTTCTGAAAAGCTGACAAGAAACACCACCTAACAAGTTTTTAGCACAAAGAAACTCAGATAAAAGCTGAAATCTCATATGTAGAACTCAAGCAAACAGAAATGTCACACGATTTTGTAAGTTCACATTGTTGAAAATCAATGTTAAGAAAAATGAGATACTACACCCATTTTGCAGGCAAGTTACATCAGTTATTTTACAACAGTCCTCCAATATATGGAAGTCAACCCTAAATCTTAATCTGCCAGCAATAGCAACACAAGGAATTGGGTTTTGATTGAACCAAAATTCAGCCTTCTTCTGTGAAATAAGTGCCTGTATTATACCTCTCCGGGATGTATGATAGTTTTATACTTCTTAACAAATGGAGAACGAGCTTCACTCAACTGCAACATGAAGCAGTAAAAATGATAAGTGCAAATATAGTTTTGTTCATATTTATGGCAAGGGTAAAAGAAACTAACGTAACCTGTGCTACATGTTCAGCAGCAACAACCCTGGGTTTGACAAGTTCACAGTTTGCTACTACCAGCGTATTTGGAACGCTGCCATCAGTCTGTCGAACAAAGAAAAATAGAGTGAGAGGGAAGTAGAAACAGTATGTTCCATAACCAGTCTTTTCGCTAAACATACCGTCTATGGCTACATACTAGAACCCAATGTTTGTTCTTTTCAAGGACTAAATACAGTTAGCCAGGTTTGTGCTATTGCATCACGCCAGGTCATATTTGGACCAATTTTGCACAAGTGCGCCAATGGAACCAATAAAGCCCCACACCAACATGCCTAAAGGCCTATAATATATATTGATTAAATTATCTAAGGTAATGTTTGAACATACAAGTGCATTTGTTAGCTATATACTTCGTGAAAAACACTTATTGACTAAAATTTATAAGATAGCTCCGTGACTGTACTATTTGTGACCCTAAGTACATTATTGCATCAATTAATAACTTGTTTTCCCACTACGATTGCAAGTGGGATTGCTGAAAATAAAATCCCATATTCTTGTTTATGTCATATACCATCGTCTTCGGAGATACAATGTGCAGACTTGGATTGAATTAGATATAGATCAACAAACAAATAGTTACCAAGCAACATGCTGCAGATAAATTTGTTTCTAATGTATGATGGTATGTAATTGCTATTGGGTTTGTGTCAGATAATGTAGTAAGCTCTGTACCAGCTGATGCAAAGGTCATATTTTTGAACGGGAAGGAAAGTGAAGGCAGAGTGTATCAGTGATTTTTGTTTTCCACTTGGTTGCTTAATTTGAAGAAAAGAAAGGATAAAAATATTAGTTTTTTTCGTTGTTCAGCTCGAAAGTATTTTTGAATACTTGACTAATGAGTTTTTAGTCTATAGAAAGATTACGTTTGGAATTATGTGCTACAAAAGGTAGACGGATGAGAAGTCTTGGGTGTAGCTTTGAATGGCATAGCGTGTTTTTCTCTGTATTATTGGTTGAAGCATGATAGCTTTCTAGTTAGGTTCGATGTTATTGGACCATAACTTGTTTTCTTCTAAGTGACGCATGTTTCTTCCCATAAAAGCTCAATTTGCTTAAAATGAATAGTTACCTATCATCTTGTTAACTTTCCTGTATGTTGTCTAAGATTCAGCACATAGTTTTAGTTAGTTGATTTAATTACTATCACTAATCTCCAACCTGGGGGCTCTGCTCTGGTTGCATGTGGTTCTTCAACTTCAAAGCAAGAAGAAGTTAAACACCTTCCTGGTGGGAAGATAAAGAAGAAAGTAAGATTGTTTCTTGTACTCTTTCCACACTTTGTGAACAAATTGCCGATTCTGCTTTTTATTATTTCGTTGATTGGATAAAATATTGACTTGCAGACCTTTTAGTGAACCATTATCAATGTTGGGCCTCAAGTATTTGGAAATGTTGTGTTAGCTTAGCTTCCTGAATTTTGGCAAGCCTAATTTGTCCTTTGATAGACAAGAAGTAATATGCTGTTATCCTTCCATAAGTGCTAACCAAGTTATGCAGAATTTAATATCAGGTGTTAAACTGAGTGACGCCTCAAAGAAACTTGGGAAGAAGTTTGCTACAGGGGCATCTATGGTTAAGTTGCTGCTCAAATACTTATCTGGATTTCTTCTATGCTATATATATGCTTTTGTCTCAACAAGTATCTCAAACTATTTGTATCAGGGGGGGCCAACTGAGAAAGAGCAGAATGATCTTCAAGGAGACATATCATACGACATTGTAGAGTTTATTACCGACACTTGGCATGATGTAAGTTACCATCAGACTTTATTAACCCGTCTTCTAGATTTCAGTTAACAATTTTGGACAATCTTTAGAATTCCCCTACAAAATATTAGGAATAAGGACATTAATGAAATTTACATGCGTCCTTTTCACTGAGGATCTTTAACGTACATATCTGGGACTCCTTGATTGATATGACCTCTTCAAACAGTATGTTGCATATTTGTTGTTTGCACTGGGCAAATTGGCCTAACATGAGACATGAGCGGTGGAGTTTTGTTATGGTTGATCAATAGAATAACATCCTTTAGTGATTTGTACAACTGCTTGGAACTTTTCAGACTGTCAGAGGTGACTGTTACTAGCGAGTATCGTGTCTACCCTACATGTGATGGTTTGTTACATAAGGATAGATAGTTTGAGAAAATTTTATTATGCATGTAAAATATGGGTTACCTATGTATGTTGACCAACTCAATTAGGTGGGCAAGGACCATACCAAGACTTCTGTTCATGGGAAAAATTTAATCATAATTAAATATAAGAACGTGAGATGCACATGTTGATAAAAGAAAACTGAAAAAATTAACCTAGGTAGCTAACTTTATGATGTTCAGCTTTCAATGCATCTCCGTAACCTTTAAGTTAAATATATGCAGAGAAGAATGTTGTCCTGTAATCATGTATCAGAAAGAATTCTAAGGCACGTTTGATATTCTGATTAATATTTTTTTTAATTATTTTTTATGTAATTTCTTTCCTGCAGGTGCCAGAAGCTGCAATTTTCTTTATTGAAGATGGAAAGAAACTTTCGGCTGCTGACGCGTAATTTTAATATTTCCTTTTTTTTTTTTGGTTTTTTGCTATTTATCCTCTTTATCACTCAAATTAGGATACGAATGCGCTTGTAGTTGGAGTCTGCTAATTAAGCAGTGTTGTACTTTTGGGTTGGCAATACATATTGTTTTGCTTTGTTTGGTAAGTTTCTATTTCATTTGAATCAATATACGTTTACAAGCTTATTTTTGCTGTGTTGCTATGCATATTTTGTCATTACTGATCCTTGGAATTGAGGAATCATATACCCTTGGAAAAATAAGATTGAAGTTATATAGCCTGTTATTTTTATGATTATTGAAATGTAACTTGTATAGGTCTGTCACTTTTTCCTCCTAATATTGGAATATTTTTTTCTTAAACTAAACGTTCACGATTATTTGTACCTTAGTATTTTGGTGAGTAAACAAGTCGAGCGGTGCCTAAAAATATAGCCAAAATATCAACGTGTTGAAAATGCACCACTAAATATTGATTAGCTAGCTACTCCCGGTGAAACAAAAAACTACTGAAGAAAATTTGTGGGGTGTTGAAATTATATATAAAAAATTTTATACTGAAATTTTATAATAGAGTTTTACGTACAAATATTTGACTTTATAAAACTTTAAAATTATGAGGAATGTTATGGCTTTCCTTAAAAACCATTAGTTCCGTCCCAATTTACTCGTTTTGCAGGCTTCATGATGCTCTCATACCCTTTACGTCTTGTTGTTACAATTAACGGCTAAACCAATCCATCAAATATATATTTATTCTCATATTAATTAGGAGAAGAGTTTTACTGTGCTCGCAAGCATTGACTTTCAGTTTACCTAATCCACAGTTTGTTTGTTTGCAACTAATAAACAACAAAATTAATTGTTTTTTAAATTAATGGCTTGTTTGGTGTATTTTTTAGGCTAGCTCATGTTTTTCTGATTTTTTTTTGGTTTTGAAGTGTATTTGGTTGGTTAGATATTTAAATTGAAATTTTTTTTCTGCCTTGGACCTCAAAAGTCTTAAAGCTTTAAGCTAGATGGATAAAAGCTGAATAAAAAAAAGTTGAAGCAAACATACTTTTGAAAAATAAAGTCCAGTTTTTAGTCTATTATATATGGTTTTTTAGTTTTTAAAATACTATTGGTAAATAAAGTTGGTCTCAATTTCCAAAAATAAATGAACTTTAGCTCTGTATCTTTAATGTCTATTCTTGCTTCTTTTTCCCCCCCCCTCATTTCCCAAAATAAACAAAAAAAAATCAGGTTAAAATATATCATGCTTTATTTATCTTTTCTATTGAAAATTAAAATGCATAACTCATTTGTTCTTAATTGTTTCCTATTAACCCACTTTTATTGTCTTATTTTTAAAATCCAAATTTTTTATTTTTAACAATTTGAAAATAACGAGTCGACGACTTTCGATGGGAAACAGAGGCACTACCATTTTGTGTGTGTGTCATGTGGTTTTTGTTTTTTTGTCATAACATGATACTACAATTTAACTACTTTTGATTTTCCGATATTATAATTGCGCGAATCATAGAGGGTAAGCTAGGTTTGGTTATTGCAAGACTTGAACCTGCTAAAAAAACGAAACAAGCTTTTATAAACAAAAACCTCAATTATAAAAGAATTTAACATGAAATTTTAAAAATTAAAAACAAAAAATAACCTAACAAGCGTTACTATCCCCATTTTTTTCCCTCCAAAAGGAGCCATTCCGTTAAGGTCTCACCCAAAACTGTTAAATCCGTGTCGATTCGTATCAGTTAATCCAGTCATGTTAGATTTTGACAGACATATTCTTGACCCTTTCACCATGCGTGTAGCTATATATGTATGTATAATAATTTTGTGCCATGACTTTACCAAAGTTGGGAAATTTAATAAATAACATGAATAGTGGTGGATCTATGAATTATATATGTAGAGGCTAAGTCTAATGTTCTATGCCGGGGAACGATCATTTTAAACAAACGAGCCGCATAGAAGCGTATTCCAAAAAATTTAGACTAAATATATAAAATTATAAAAAAAAATCGGAGTCGGGAGGGACTAAAGTCTCCTTCGATCTGCATGATCATAAACCCCCTTGTCGTACGAATCTTTCATAGAAGTTTACTTCCACACCTGTTAATTATTAATTAATTAACTAAATATATATTCCTCCATCAGGCCTAAAAATTTATACTCTCTTTCGCATGCAAAATATCTCCAAATATCTTGCAATCAAAGGCCTTATAAGAGCCCAAATTTCATCCTAACAACATTACCATAACTCTCTCCTCTTTCTCCCCCTTTCTAGAATGGCTAGAACATGAAATTGGTTATTGCAAGACTTGAACCTGCAGAAAGTCAATGCCAAACAAGTTTTTACAAACAAAAACCTCAACTATAAAAGAAAATAAAAATAAAAAAATCAAAATTATTAATTAATCTAACAACGTTCATTTCCCCCCTTTCTCCTTCTCTTGAAAAGTGCCCTTCTCGACCCTTTCGCCATCACGTGCGTATATATATATGTATGTAATAATTTTTATGCCATGGCGTCACCTAAGTCATGGGATTTACTAAATATTATAAACAATGGCTATTCTAAGAGTTATATACCGGTCGTTTCAATAAGAGTGCCGCATAGAGGGCGTCTCCTCCCAAAGAATTCAGACTTAGTATGCAAAATTTACAAAAAATTTTGGAATTTGGAGGGACTACTGCCCTTTCAATCCGAACATGATCATAAACCCCTTGTCCTAGTGAAAATTTCGTAGAAGTTTATTTCCGCATCTATTTACTAAAGATATATTCCTATGTCATACCTAAGATTTTATATTCTCCTTTACATGCAAATATCTCTAAATATGAAAAAAATACCAAAATAAATATATTTTAAAAACTTTTTACAAAATCCAGTATGTTTTTAAACTATTTACTAAACTCAACTTAATTTTTAAAATGGCCGGTAGCAATGGGATTTTTGTTGAACCGACGTTGCCAACGACGGATTAATACTTAACAGAAGTAACGGAAAATGACAATTAAACCCGCTATTGTCAGTGGCATCTTTAAAAATAAAAAATAAAAAAAAATGAAACTCGCTATTGGTAATGGCATCTTAAAAAAAAGGTAAGGTTTAAAAACGTCCCTACAAGTGGCGCCTCTAGTATTGATACAAAAATGCGCTATATGAAATGGCATCTTACAAAAAAATAAAAAAATTGAAACCCGCCACTGGCAGTGGTGGCTCTAAAGTCACGCCTTGCTAGTGGCGTCTTCATACGAAAAGAAAGTCCAGAAAAATTACTGCCGCACACAACCAATCATGGCCTTGTAAACAAAACACTGCACACACAAAATGTGCCAACCCTGCACACACAAAACATGACACAACTATGCACAATCCTATTTACACATCCAATGGCCATCACCATTTAAAATTTTACAAATACCATAAAATGTTCCAAATATAAAATGTTCCAAACATAAATTGTTCCAAACAAAAAATGACATACAGTCATAATAAGTGACATACAAGTCATAAACATATAAAGCAACCTATACTCTTTTTTGGGAATGCGTTCCACACTTTGTTTGTTTCTTAATTTGTTTTCCCCTATCTGCTTGTGGTTGCGTTGAAGGTTCAAACACATTCTCGTTTGCCTCCTTGCTACAACGCTTGCATTGATAGGTAGATATTAGGCGTAATGGCTCAACAACCACCTGCATCTCATCCTTAGTCGTAACAGCTAAACTGTAAAAATCATGACTTACTGACGGTAGGATAGGAGAAGAAATGTCTGTCAAACATAATTGTAATACTAATATTATAAATTAGAATTGTATAACTTTAAAACTATTATAAGCACAAATAAAAAAATTTATACCTCTAGTAACATCATCTGTACCCGTCTTAAAATGTCCCACATGACCTGTCTCGATAGAATCAACATGATTTGTCTCCTCCACAGGATCAATATGATTGTTCTCTGTCTCAGTATGTGCCATAGGATCCAT
>MKEJ01087025.1:0-11240 GCA_001753735.1 Embelia ribes
AGAGAGTAGATGTAGGGGATCAAGAAAGATATTTGGCTGAACTATTATAAACGAGTTTGCATATTCTTTTCCTTTCCTCATTCTAATTTTAGCATTGATTGTTATTATTTGTATTAATTTTTTAAATTCTAATTCACCCCCTTTTATGATTTACCTTCGGACCAACAAGTAGTAATAGATCTGACAAGATACAGCCGAATTGAAGTACCGTGGTGCATATTATTTGCTGATGATATAATTTTAGTTACTGAAATTAGAGCGGACATAAATGATAGATTGAAATTGTAGAGACATACTTTAAAATCTCACGGTTTTAAGCCCAGTAGGTCAAATTTTGAATACATAGAAAGTTGTTTCAGTGCACGACGTATAATGGACTTGACTGTGGTTAATTTAACTGGTGAGCTGGTACCAAATACTGATCATTTTCGATATATAGAATCAATTCTCCAAGGCAACAATAGTATAGAAAAAGATGTCAATCACAAGGCCCAAGCAGGATTAATGAAGTTGACAAGTATATCCAAAATTTTATATGACCTTAATATGCCTCTATGATTAATTTTTTTTTTACAAGATCACAATATGACCATCTTTATTGTATGGAAATGAGTGTTTGTTTATTAAGAAACAAAATTCACATTAGTATAAATGCATATGTTCAGATGAATGTGTGAAAAAATTATGAAATATAAGATTAGAAATGAACATATTCATGCTAGGTTAAGAGTGACACTAATTGAAGAAAAGATGAGAGAGAGTTATTTAAGATAGTTTGAATAAATAAGGAGATTTGTGAATGCATCAGTTAGAAATGCGGGAGTATTGGAGTGGGAAGGGACAGAAAAGACAGAAGTAGATATATGGATATAAGTGTTACAAAAAAAATATGCATATTACAATATTGGTCGAGCAAATGACTTTCGATAGGAATGAGCAGTATCGAAAAATTCATGTTAACGATCCGACATGATATATCTTATCTTGTTCTATTTAACTTTTTCAATTTATTGAGGTTTTTAAAACTTTAATAATTGTGATGATGATGTGATAAGATCAAATGGTACCAAATTTACTAAAGACTCGGAAGAGAACCAAAATCTCACAAGAACTTCTTTAGTGGCGTCACAACCACAAACAAAAAGAATGGTTTTATACACACTTTGACATAATTGCCCTCATGGTCCTTATAGTTTTTTCTAAACATCAAATAAGGATTCAAATTCTAAGTTTGTACTAGAAAATTTCTTTTACTTTTATAGAAGGACATTAATGTCCAAATTTAGACATATAAATCCTACTATTTGGAGGTACACCAAACATTTATACGTTTAAAATCTCAGTCTTTCAAAAAAACAAATAAATCGATAGATCCTATTAGATATTCACTCCTCTATATAAATAAGTTGGTTAAATAAATGATAGCCCCAATGAGAGTTTATTAATTAGAAAGTAAAGATTGAATACCTTCGAAGGTTCGTAATTATGCGTAATTGACTCATAGAAGGATTTCTTAATATTACTAAAATATTAGAAGAATTGTTTTACTGAAAAGTTCGAAAAAAAAAATTTATATTGTTTGGTTCACAAATAATTGACGCACTTTATTTATTTGGATATTCAAACGAAATTGATCACTTTTATTTTTAGTAATTACAGTCAGGATACAATTAAATGAAATTAATGTCATTATCACCCTTTATTATTATAAGGGGAATGAATAGGTAGAGTAAAGATATGCATATTATACAAATTCATTTTGCATGGTTAATAACTTGCCACTTTGTCATACATTCTCTCTTCATATATAATAGATTAATATGATTAATTGTTAGCCACACAAAAATAATTTGTACCTATAACTAGTTTGGATATGTATTGCTATTCAAAATCATAAGGGTATTTTCAATCATTTGTATCTAATTCAAAATTTGAATTGTTACTTTTTGATTTTTTATCGAAAATTAAGTATTAATCTAACCGTGTCTATTATTTATGAACGGATGAAGTATCTATAGCATATAAAACAGAATATACTTGTTTTCAAACTACTCATCGCAAAAAGAAGCTCATTTTCAGAATTTGGTCTCAAACTGCGAATCTTAAATAAGAGGCCTATTTTAACAAATAAATTTAAAACATTTAGTTTAGTAAATAATTTTAAAAAATTCTTTTTTGATCCTTCTCCCACTATATTATCCTCTAACAATGATTTTCTTTCTATTATGGATTGTCTCAAAATATAGTTCATTGTTTTTATTAAGGGAGAAATCAATAGAGTACTTTGCCAATGTAATTTTAATATTTATTTTCATCAACAAGTATAACTGTATATATTATAGAGAATCTAAATACTTTCTTATAAACTAATTGCTCTCTTGAATAACTAAAAATTACTTAATTATAACGACAACTCAATAATTTTTTTATTAAATTTATTAGTTTAATTATATTAATTGAATTTTTTTATTAGTATAAAAATGCAAACAAGTATGTTGAAATGAAAGAAAATTATTTGTCACAAAACTATTTCTAATATATCATTTTGGTAAGTACTATAATAATTATTGAACCGAGGTGGTGCTTTTTTCCTAAAGAAAAGCATGCTATGATTAAGGGTGTTTAACGGTTTGTTTCGGATTAAAAATCCAAAATTTCCAAACTAAAAGAAAGAGGAACCGAACACGAATTGAACTCGTAAGAAATTGAATCAAAATTGGAACCGACATCGAATTAGAACTTTACCTTAATCCGAATTGAAAAAAAATAAAAAATTTGGCAAATATATAAAAATAATATATAGAAATTAATATCGCTTCTATATGTACTTATAAAAATAATATAGAACCACCAAAACCAAAAAAATTCGAAATTTGAAATAGAATTAGCCTTTTGATATGTATTATAAAAATATTACATAAGAATTAAAATGGTTTCTATATTTCGGAAAATTTAGGCAACCCAAAGATCTTATAACTAAAATCCGAACCCGAATAAAAAATATTTGGGCATCCAAAATTTTTTCATTAAAAAAAAAAAAATTAACCGAACCCTTTTTTTCTCAAGGGATCAGTTGTTTTGTTGGATTTTTTCGGCTATACCTATTATTTACCCAATAGTGATGTTAGATTGCTTTTAAAATCTTTTTTTTTTCCCAACAATTACAAGACTATTTTTAAAAATCCTAACTCAATTTCCAATACATTACCGCTACTTCCTTTATTTTAAAATAAGTATCGTTTTTTTAGATTTTTTTTATTTTAAGTATCATTTTAAAAAATAAAAAATACTTTTATTGCTTTTTTTTTAAATTTTATCCCTAATATCCATATTAAATTTCCAATAACGCCACACAAATTAAATATTTAATAAAATATATTTAGATAAAATATATTTATTTATTCAAAAAATTAAAACTATTTAATTATTCTCTTAACTTATGTGCATTAACCTTAAATAATTTTTGTTAGAGATTATTAACTCTTATAACATAGAAAGCAATTTTATCATACACTGTACTATTTATATCTACTACTTTTACAACTTTTTTTGGAAGCAATTTAAAGCAACATATTTGGAAACTGAGGCTGAAAATAGCGTTTGCTCTTCGCAGCCTCTGCTTCGTTCCCCTCTCTCTCTCTCTCTCTCTCTCTTTCTCGCTGAACTCGCTCCTTCTGTCTCTCCATCCAATTCCAAAAATGGAGCCGAAAACTAACGGCGTGGCGGAGGTGAACGATCAGAGCCGGCGCCGGGCGGCGGCGGAGATAAAGAGGCCGACGAATCCGATGGTGACGCCGCTGCTATCGGATCTGTATCAGTTCACCATGGCATATGCTTACTGGAAAGCCGGCAAACATAGTGACCGAGCCGTGTAACTATCTATTTACTATGCTATGTGTATATATACACACACACACACACACATACATACATACATATATATATATATATATATATTTATATATATATATTGTTTGTACACCCTTCCCATAATTCATTGTTTAGGTTCTTTTAGCCGGAAATAAAAAATAAAAAATAGAAAGATTGAATTTTGTAAAAATTAAATATGATTTTAATATTTAAAATAATTAAATACTATATAAGTTTTTTTTCTATCAATATCAATGTAAGATATAACTTAGTTGTTATAATTAAGCCTTACAAAATATTTTTGGGAAACTGTAATCACATAACAAAAAATTTCACATTAAAATATAAGATATTTAAGTAGATTTTTTAAAATTAAGGAATTAATTATAGCTCCTTTAATCAAATTAATAGCTTCCTCTTTGTTCCTTATAAATAAGAAGTACAAACACATTTTACACTCCATGCTTTACTTAGATTCTACTCTTTTACACTCCAGAGAGATGTCCTCCTAGTACATTATTCTTTGCTTTTTCTTCTTCTTTTTGTTCTCTTTCTGTTAGATTGATAAAAATTATATATATACATATGTTTTATACTAAAAATTGTTGGTTGTGTGTAATAAACATAAGTCCTAGCCTCATTCTTTTGTAATTATGTTTTCATTTGTATAGAGATTATTTTTATTGGGAACATGCATGGGCCCAGTCATGTAGGCTGACCTTAGCCCATTTATTATTCGGGCTAAATCGGCCATAGCCTTAAAATAATGATTTTTTTTAGTAAATTAAGCTTTATTTCGCAAATAAAATATTTTAAAAAAAATTGATAAGAAAAACTTCAGCTTACCTGTCTATGAGAATTTTAACATTAACGCATTTCAGTTCCACAGGTAGCAGAATGGGGAAAAGTGAACATGGTAGAGGCCGAGCGACGTTTGTTGGCGAACGCATTACTTGATTTCTCCAACGATCGATTCGTCCTCTTGTCGGAGTCCTGTATCCCTATATACAACTTCTCCACCGTATATTCGTACTTAATGCAATCAAGAACAACATTCATCGAGGCCTACGACCAACTGGGGCCAGTGGGCCGGGGCCGGTGGAACAAAAAAATGAGGCCTCATATTAGGCTTGACCAATGGCTAAAAGGCTCCCAATGGTTCGAAATAGACCGGGACCTCGCGATTGAGGTGATTGCGGACCGGAAATATTTCCCCGTGTTTCGGAGACATTGTAAGCCCCCGTGTTACTCCGACGAGCATTATTTACCCACATTTATAAGTATGAAATTTGCTCGGAAGAACGCAAACAGGACCCTGACGTGGGTCGACTGGGCGAAGGGCGGGCCCCACCCGACGAAATTTTATCGGACCGAGGTGACTCCCGAGTTGATTATAAATATGAGGACTGGGACTGAATGTGTGTATAATGGGATGAAGACAAGAGTATGCTATATGTTTGCTAGGAAGTTTTTGCCTAGTGCCCTTACAAGATTGTTGTGGCTCTCTAAAAAAGTCTTGTATTTTTAGAGTTTTCTGCTTTGATTTCTTAATTTTGTATGTTAGGTTACTATGCATCAAAGCATAGGTCTTGTTTGGAGAGTACAACATATTATACTCCGAGACCAAATTGTGATCATAGAGATTTTAACATATACATCTCATTTCGAGATAGCAAAGACATTTTTTTAAAATACATTCGAATACCAAATTGCGATCATACTTTTTTTATACGTTTGTCATACGTATTATAATTGCAATAATCAAGAAATTTCACAATTTTATCAATGTTTCATATTCCTCTAAATTTTTAGCCCCGTCTCCTATTTCCCTTTTCCACGTTGTTTCTTGGTACCTATCCTATTAAGGAATTACGGTATAATTCACTCTATTCTATGTGATTTCCCGACTAATTAAATGGAAGAAATAGTAGCAATCCCGCACTAATACAACTTGTGAGCAGGAACAATTGGCAAAAATTTCCGAGGACGGACCATTTTCTGAATTGATAGGGGGAAAAACTTGACTTTACAAATATGCAGGGGTCTAATTTGAATATGCACTAAATTAGAAGCCACACTGTTTCACGCCGATTTCTGGAGAACCCGAAATACCTGACTTAAAAGGTTAAATTTACAAAATAATTCTATTCCAATGCCTTACAAATACAAATACACATGTTTTTGACATGATTACCAAGGCTATATTTAGTCAAATACTCAACTATAGACAACATTTTTTTGTTGGAAAGTTAACTATATATAGCAAACATGGTCTCAACTAATAATGCAAGGAAACAAAATGCATTTAATCCCCATATAGTGAAAAAATATACAATTCTTAAGTTTTGGGAAAAAAAATAAAAAATTAATGGATTTAGTCCCCAAATTTTAGAAAAAGATCTGAAGCTTTATCCTTTTTATAGTAATTTGCTAATATAGAAAATCTCAGAGAGATCAAAGTGGGAGACCATAAAAATATGAGTGAATTTATAAAGATCAATTTACTCGTAAATAAGCCATACGCCCTGTCCTTTTCTATTTGCTCTTTTGATCATTAATAAATAATGCATCATTTGTCCATTAGAGTTGAAGATGATTAATTCATTTTTTTTTTTTCCAAATTTTATACCTTTTCATGTGAAGTTATTATAATGAAGATGATTCTATTATATTTGCAAATTATATGTATGGTTGTCTAATATTTACTTCAATTGTACCTTTTGATCATTTTATTAGAGTTGTGTAAAAAGGGCAAATTATGTCTTTTTTCTAGACATTGTGACTATCACTGTTTCAATTGAAACTATAGGGACCAAATAGAAACTTTGTTGAAACTATGGGGACCATTACCCTTAACCCTTTTTAAAATTATTTTTTAGTTTTCCCTTAAACCTTTCTCTTTATGTCGAACGTTAATTAATTAATTAATAATGAAAAAATTCCTTGAACGTGGATCTGGAGCCGCTAAATCCGGCGATAAATAGACGAAAGCACAATCACAATAATTATTTACACGAGAAAACAAAATTTTACAAATATTTATTTATTTATTTATTTAAAACATAAAAATGCCTGAGAAATTCGACTAGCCGTTGCAGAACTCAAATTTCAAAATCATAGCCGAAAGCCCATAGGCCACAAAAAGCCAACTCTTCTAGCTTCTCTCTCTCTCTCTCTCTCTCTCTCTCTCTCAATTTTAGAAAATATTAGGATTATTTACTCTCTCTCTATAATTGCCAATTCTTAGATTTATCCTCTGTTCGATCTGATTATCGGTAAGTGTTCACTTTCCATTTCTAATTAAAATCCCTGAAATTTCGAAAAGGTAATTGTTGCCCTAATTTTCTTTCGTAAATTGCGTCCAGTATGGAAAACTTTGCATATATAGATTCGTATATTTAGTTGTGCATGTATCTATTGAGATAGAAATTGCTAAGGGCTACAATACCTCTCGTAATTTTGAAGAACCAACAAAATATTTTAAATTTTTAGTGTAAAAAAAAATTAGTATGTACAACAGCTCAAATATTAATTTATTAGCCTCCGTAATAATTTCTAGAACGTTCCGCACACCCCATTTTTAGTTCCTGGATCCGCCCTTGGATTAGCTTATTAAATATTACCTAATTTATTTTTCTTTCTTTATCCCCAATTGGGGGAGTATGATTGTGCTAATTTTGCAGATAATGATTTGATTTAGATGACGGTAATTTTAAAGATCAACGACATAGATTACATTTGCAGCTGTGTTTGTGCATTACTCTTCAGTGCAGATGTTATAATTAAAAGATAATTCAATTTCAGTTTGATGATTTTGTAATCAGATTTAGCAGATCCCAAAAGAAGATCAATTTTTTTGGTTTGAGATACTGGGGGCCAAAATGATTTGAATTTCTTGAGAAAGGAAACGAAAGAGGGCAATTTATCATAGCTTTGTTACTTCTTTTGAGCTTGGTTTGTTGGATTTATATATTGGGTTTCATGATTTGGTAAAATTTGGATATTATTAACAACTCGTTAAAACTTAATTACTTGAACCTATAATTTAGATAAGATGGTACTTTGACGCTTCGGTGCAAGAATTTCTTACGTGTAAAATGTGATGGGAAAAAAAATCTCGTCTAAAAAAAACCATGGATGCAAAAAAAAAAAAATAATAAATAAATAAAATCACCACATTCCCACGAAAAACCTTAGCATCAAAACTAAACCTATGTGCTTGACTACTTATAGTTAGGGCCTTTGTATTTGCTTTTGAATGAAATTAGTAACTTTAGTACACATCATTGTTTTCCTTTTCGTCCAAAACCAGGAAGTTTGCACAGAACTGACTTTTTTTCCCCCTTCGGTTTCAACAATTATACATCATACACTGACATGTTTTTCTTGAACAGATAATTGCCTCTCCTGAGAGAGGCCACATTTGTACTCAGACACTCTTTTCAAAAGTGTGGCTGTCAAACAGATTTTCAAACGTATATTGTTGCAGAATGACGGCCAAAACCCCCGGTACACCTGCGACAAAAATAGAGAGGACACCTGTAGCTACTCCTGGTGGGACCAAAGTTAAGGAAGAGAAGATTGTTGTCACCGTACGGTTGAGGCCATTAAACAAAAGGGAACAGTTAGCAAAAGACCAGGTTTCGTGGGAGTGCATTGATGATCATACTATTGTCGCTAAACTCGGAGCTCATGAGCGAACTACTCAACCTTCGTCCTTTACATTTGGTATTAAATGCTCTTGTGGTTTTGTTCTCATAAGCTTCAATTTTTTGTATTTTCATTGTTCTTTGAAACAAAACATGGATATAAAGGTCCCTAAAATGAAAGAAACTATATAAAGGTCCCTAAAACGAACATAAAGTAGTCAAATCAATGACATCTCTGGTAATATTTTCTACTTCACTTTGAATATGCAACACTATGGGCATAAGCGTTTTGTGAAGGAATGAATAATGTCACATTGCCCACTTTAAAATGAACCTAAAATGTTCAAATCATCATCATCTCTAGTAATATTGTTTACTTCTTTTTAAATATACAAATACTAAGACCATGTGCATTGTTTTATCAGATAGAGTCTTTGGTCCTACTTCTACAACGGAGGCTGTATACGAGGAAGGAGTGAAGAATGTCGCATTGTCCGCTTTAATGGGCATCAATGGTAGTGTTACTCTTAATTAATGACTTTCATGTTTGTATGCAGTATGATGTTACTTAGGCAATTGCGTCTTGTTGTGTTAACACCACTTATTTCTTGTGCTATAGCAACCATTTTTGCATATGGGCAAACTAGCAGTGGTAAGACCTACACAATGCGAGGGGTAACAGAGAAAGCTGTTAGTGATATCTACCAGCACATAATGAATGTAAGCTTCATCTGATGTTTGTCACTCTTTGGCTTCAATAGATGTTTACATAACCTCAGACTGTCGATATGTTTGTGCATCATGTTTTTATGTTTGGTTCATATCAGACTCCGGAGAGAGCTTTCAGGATAAAGATTTCTGGGCTGGAAATCTATAACGAGAATGTCAGGGACTTGCTCAACTCAGAATCTGGACGTAACTTGAAGCTTTTAGATGACCCTGAAGTGAAAATCTCAACCTTTACTTTTAGTCAATGACATTGCACTTTTCCCTTTCTAATTTCTAATAGCTTTCTGCTGTGATTTCTTGGGTTCAGAAAGGAACTGTGGTGGAGAAGTTGGTAGAAGAAACTGCAAACGATGATAACCATTTGAGGCAATTAATCAATGTTTGCGAGGGTACGAATTAAAGTGTTTTTGTTCGTGATTGCATGTGTGATCTCGAAGACACATAACGAATGAATGATTAATTTTGATTTATCTTTTCAGCGCAAAGGCAAGTGGGTGAAACTGCTCTGAATGATGCTAGCTCACGGTCTCACCAAATAATAAGGCTGGTATGATGCATATTCTTAGGTGTTTTGGCATATCTAAAAACTAAATATTACAGTTGACTTACTATAATTTCGTCTGTTGATTTTTTAGACAATTGAAAGTACACTTCGTGAGACTTCAGATTGCGTAAGATCTTTCGTGGCAAGCCTGGTAAGACTAATTCATCCTTCTTACAACTGAAAGTCATTATAGAGTGGATTTTATTTGATTAAACTGAAAGTCATTTTTTTTTTGTTGCTGCAGAACTTTGTAGATTTAGCTGGCAGTGAAAGAGCCTCTCAGACGAATGCAGATGGTGCTAGGCTCAGGGAAGGCTGCCATATCAACCTTAGCTTGATGACTCTTACAACTGTTATTAGGAAGCTGAGGTAAGAGCTTATCATTTACATAAGCATTCGTAAATGCGTGTTAAGGTATCCTCAAATGTATATAGAAGTTGTCCCCTTCAACTGCTTTTACTTTGATCGCGACATTTGTACGCACAATTATTTGACATGAAATTAGAATTTAAAACAATAAAACTTATCATATTAGAAATTATTAAAATAAGGTATCTCATGAAATTAGGATTTAAAACAATAAAACTTAACATAAAAGAAATTGTTAAAATTATATACATATCATAATAGAAATTATTAAAATTATATACACATATAATATGTATTATTGATACATAATATGTATCAACTTGTCATAAGGAAAATTATTAAAATTAAATTTCATATAAGATCAACCACAACTCCAAAATATTCATATATATATCTTTGCATAACTGTAAAATAATTTATCATAATAGAAATTTCTAAAATTATATTTAAGAATCAAAATACTATCAGTAAATAAATATTTTTATAAATTGATCTCTACCAATCTATGAGTCTCCACAAATTTTTAAAATATTGTCCTAATCAACATTCAATTTTAAAAATATTTTTCACATTAAGATTTTTGCATTAATCAAAATAGCCATTAATTTTTTGTGAAAAATATTATCTTAGTATAAATCCTACTAATAAATATTTTATAAATTTATATAATCACTGGGGAAAAAAAAGAAGAAATGCAAAAAGATGTCATATAAGAAAATAAATTATCAAAACTAATTTAATAAAATAATTAAAATTAACATGATATAAAAAAGAACATAATACACAACCTGCACATTGTGCGGGCTGCACTCTAGTGTATATAAAATTTGTCCTCTCCCACTATTTTCACTCTAATTGCGACATTTGTCTGCATAATTGCTTGACATGTGTTCCATGAAATTAGAATATAAAATAATAAACTTACCATAATAGAAATTATTAAAATTATGTGTTACATAAAATTAGAATTTAACACAATAAAACTTACTATTATTGAAATGATTAAAATTATATGCATATATATCAACTTACCGTAATATGTTATATGCATATATATAACCTTACTATAATATAGATTA
>MKEJ01087033.1:0-10000 GCA_001753735.1 Embelia ribes
AAAAAAAAGAATTGAACTGAAAATCTTTTCTGGAGATATCCATTTTCCCGGAGAGACAGATAAGATATCCCGACACAGTGGCATCTTGATACCTCCAGGAATAGGAAAAAAAAATGACAAGGCCAAAAAAATTTAAGCAAGCATCATTCAGATCGATCAACCCCAATCGAATAACCTAAAGGACAGGATTTCATCCAGAAAAATAGGATTTTTTTCGTTCCGAAGTACGAACTGGCCGAGAAGGGGGGTCGTCAACCACTTCTTCGGTAAGGCCACACGGTTAGCCCAATTCTCTCTCAGCGGGCCAAACAAAGGGGATGAAGCTGCTGATAGGGCACAGACCAAGGCAAGGAGTATGCTCTAAAAACCAAATGGGTGATGCCTGTGAGTGCGTCGATCACATATATCGCGAAGTAGCAGAGAAACTGAGGAAAAAAGGTAGCAAAATGCCAAATTTCGACCCACTGAATAGGAATCCAAGTAGGGCCAAGGCGAAAAGCCTAGCTTTCTTGCTCGTGTCCTTTATCGCCTTTTTTTGTTTTATGAGCGATCCGCGCTTGGAAGCAAAGTGGCTATAGCTTGCTGTACTTCGCGCGCAAGAAGAGCGATCGAAAACTCTGCAACCTTCTCTCTCTCCTTGGTCTTTCCCTCCGCAGAACACTAATAGAATCACTCTGACTCGGGCCTCGACAGGGTGAGAGTTGTTAGGTCGAAATGAGCATATCCTTTGCGAGGAGGTTCCGTTGCTTTCTGAGTCTTATAAAGGAAATAAAACTAGAAATTCCTCCGGAACTATCCGTTCGCACTTTCTATGTACCCAGTCTACGAACCTGGCCTAATATAATAGGCCTTCCAGGCCCTGAAAAGACCGATGCAGCATGCTTTCATAGTTCCGGATGGCTCTTACCGGAACTTCTTCACTCAATTATCAAGATGAAAGCTACTTTCTGCTTTTGCTCGCCGATGGCAGCGCCCTTTCTCTTTCTACGTCCCCGAGACCAGGACTATTATGATCGAAGCTATAGGCATCTTACCTCTTTCTTTAGGCGAGCTTATTCACCATTAAGTCTGCATACTCTGTTACTCATAGCGAGTAGCTTCGTCCTCCTGTGTAGATGTAGATATAGAGGCACCTTTTTCATTCTGTCTGGTCTTTCTATCACCACAAACCTAGTGATCTCACTTACAAGAAGACGCAGAGCTAAGAGTCAAGATGCGGGTTCATCTGACGAGCTGGATTTTGAAAGAGTCGGGCACTTATTTTTACTAAACGAAGAGGCTCGGTAGTACCTTAACTAAGTTCTTCGAATGGAGGACAAGGGACGGATGAAATTCCCAATGTTATCGAACTGGCTTCTATGATTGCCTTCACATAACTTGTTGAGTAGACGACAGCTGGAAGTTCCTTTTGGTTAATATAGCCGCTTAATTGCTTATTTACTATGAACCAGAATTACTTTCTTTCCTATTTCTAACTTGAGATTTGTCTTTGTCGCTGGTTCGATCTCTGGACGTGCATCGGCGGCCCCCTTTCCATTGAGAGTCCTCCTAAGCCGATGGGCTTTACCTGAAAATAAGGTATCGAGACCTACTGACATAGATTAAGCAGCTACTAGATCCCCGTCTTGTCGAAGAATAAAATACTTCGTTCTCATCGATTGGGATTGACTGTTTACTTCGACAGATGTGGTCAACCCCAGCTTGCTTATCTACGGCTGCCATATTCCGTGTAACTTAATGAATTTGATCCAATCCAATAAGCCCGTAAGCGCCGGTACAATATAATTAGAATATCCTATAAAGAGGTGGAATCCTATATCTAGTCTTTCTGCATTTCCTGCATAATCTGATGCTTACTCTTCAATAATTAGAGGGGTGGTCACTCCACTTGAGTCAACCGGCCCCATGTAGGGAAGAGAGAGATTACTTGAATTCTATAAGAATAAAGACGGCCTTAGTATTTGAAAGCCCCTCTACTCCTAAGATAAGAAGATTGCCTCGTTGAAGGAATAGCCTTTTGTTCCGTTCTTGCAACGCATCCGTTCCTGCATTCTTACCTTTCGTTCTTTCCTTGCCTCCCGAGAGTAGCCTTAGTCAGAATACGCCTTTAGGGAGTGAAGTGAACCGGGGGTGATAGAATAAGTTGTGAAAGAATCGGTTTAGAACGGATACGTAGGCTCGATTTATCGATAGATTCTATTCATACGGCTGTAGAAGGGGGAAAGAAGCGACTAGGGATCAGCGCTTACTGACTTTTTAAAGCAGACATCTGTCCATTCAATCGGAATTTCTATTTCTATAGGTATACTCAATTTAGCGATATCCCACTTCTCTTCCTGTTCAGAAGGGGCTTTTTCCTGAGGCATCTTCCCCTAAGGTCTATTGTATTGAAAGTCCAGGGGTTAGACATGCAGTAAACAAAGAAAAAATATCCAGCCGGGGGAGGGTTCCAACCCTTTATTCAAGAACAATTTCCAATCCTCCTCCATTGGTTATAGACAGTAGTCCATCGGCGGCACAAGCTCAAAAGAACATTCAGGAGAAGGGCTGCAAGAAGAAAGCAAAGGACAGAAAGAGCCGTAATACAACTTCTTAATAATACAAGATATTACACTCCCCCTCAAACTCGAACAAATGAGAGGTCAAGAAGCGAGAGTTTGCCCACCAAGCCGAGCACGAGTGTGAGACTTGGTGAACAAATCTGCAATCTAAAGGCCTTACTCATGCGAAATAAAAGGCTGTCTTTTAATCCAAGCACTGAAGCGCCCTTTTATTTATATATATAAAGGTAAAGCCACTTCGTTTATTATTGGTACGCTCGACAGGGTTGCAATCTGAATAGCGCCGTTATTGTCACAATGAAGAGGCGTTGCAGCGGTGAGATGAACCCCAAGATCAGATAGAAACTGCGTAACCAAACCACTTCACTAGTAGCTACAGACATAGCCCAGTATTCTGCCTCTGCACTGGATTTGGACCTTCTTAAGTATTGCAAAATAAAGGTCTTGGTAGGGGTATTAAAGCTTGTAGTTTTTCAGCAGAGTTGGAAGCATGAAAAAAGAAAGATTCTTCTGTGGCCAATAACACATCATGAATAACAAGTTCATTGTACCTTACCTAACCTAATTTTTATTGCCATAGTGGAGCCTCAGCCTCTATGCATGAATCATCACGAGATATACTATGGATCGCTAGTTGGGGTGGGCAGACCATTTATGATCGAGCGAGGCTTACAACTAAGGGTGCAAGTTTGATAGGGAATGAGCGGATGGCAGAGGGACGCAAGTTACTCGAGGGTCAAGGGACGGAGATCAGGCAGGACGCAACACATCAGCGCCCTTTGTGAGTTCCCAGGTCTCGCGTGTGGGATAGAGCGTGGGTGTCAAAGCAGCCTCAAAACCAAAACGAGTTGTTGGAATGCAGTGGATAGAGAATCGTGGGGGAAGTTGACAGCGCTGGTCGGGCCGCGAATCCAGATCGAGCGGATGCTTCAACGGGAATGAAAGGAGTTGGGGGAAAATCTTAGGCTCAATAAGTGCATGGAAGCGTGCATAAGTTCCAAGAAGGCGAGGGGGGGGGCGACTACCATCATCCCCTTTCGACCGAAGAAATTGCCTAATCAGTTGAACCCGGGTGCCGAAAGCAGAATCTCGACATTTCATCCGCGGTATTGTATCATTCCAATTCGTAGGATCTTGACATTGTTGTTGCTGGATTGTCTCATTCGCAGGTCGTTCTATGGGAGCCATCATACCATAATTATGTTGTACTCCCTCTAAATAGAACTACTGAATCGTTTTTTTTCTGCGATAGTTTGAGCCGTGGTCAAGCTTTCCGCCAACTTGAGCGTAATAATAAGAAAGAATAAGAGAAGAAGCATTTTTTGTTCTAACAAAATAAGAGGAAAGTCCAACTCCAATTCTGGCTGGCGCCCTAAAGGAAACAACAAAAGAGGCGACAATCAAGAGGGCAATAAGCAGCACAATGAAGTGAATGTTGTGGCCCCCACGCTTGTGGAATGGAAAGGCACCCCCCGCAACAACAGTAACCGCAGATTTTTACCGGATTGTACACCTTTGTGTCTGGCTATGTATATGGATGTGCATAAAGAAGGGACGGGACATCTCTCTCCTTTTTTTTTGGGGGGAAGAGAGAGGGAAGAAGCTGCAGCGGCACCTCACGAACTTCTTACTGGAGCAGGGCAGTACTATAGGCATTTGCGAGTGTTTGGATGCACGTGTTTTGTTCATATTCCTGCGCAATTAAGAGAAAAATTGTCCCCAAGGCAACCACTTCTGTCTTTCTTGGATATGCTCAGTCCGGGTATAGATGCTATGACGTGAAATCCAAGAGACTCGATGTATCCTTGAATGTTTTCTTTAATGGGGTCGCCTCCTATTTTCCTTAACCTAATTAATAAGCCCCGGGGGAGAATGGTGATGGAGATGTATTGCGGCCTTCTCCTGTTCATCAACTCGAACCTCATTCTTCTGCAGTTGATGTTACGGATCAGCCTCACTCTTCAGGCCAGCAGCTTTGCTCAGCATCTTCTGCCGATTGTCAGCCTGTTCAGCTGACCTCAGAGGATTCCAGTCACCCGGCACAGCATGTTTTTACCGAAGCATTAGAAGAATGCGTCCAGACAATACGGTCTTGAATATTCTACGGTTGAATACCAAATGATAAGATGGATTGAATGATCTCTTCAGGAAGAAATTCAAAAACGTTGCTAAGGTTCCAATTACCTTCCGCGTCCAATACTTCAGAGATTAAGGGAAAAGATGTGGACCACTCAATAGCGTGCTCAATAAGCGGACCATCCAAGAACCAATGATCCAGCCAGAACAACGTGTTATGCCCATCTCCTATGAGGTATTTGCAATTCAGCATCAAACTTTGAATATATTCGCAAATCTCTCGCCATGTATTAGTAGCTCCAGGCTTCGAAACAGCAAGCCGGAGAGACTTTTGTCTAAAGAATTTGGACCTCATTCATTTTTGAGAATCTTCCATCCCCTTTCGAAACATCAGAGAATTCTCTAATCCCAAGAACATCTTCATCTATGGTAAGGGTTCTTTTTTGCCAGGCAACCCAATGATGTTTATGATTGTCTTCCAGCTCATTCCAAATGAAGTTTGCTATAATTTTGCTGAATTGATTGGGATACCAAGATAAACAAAAGGAAGAGGCTTCACAGGAATACCAGAAGTGTTCTAAATGATCGAAACCCGAGCTGGAGTAGTCTTTTTAGATGTGAATGCAGCACTTTTGCTCTTATTAATCTTCTGCCCCCTATTACATGATCAGTTTCATACATGTTAAGAAAGAGAAAAAGATTCTATTCTGAATTGATCTTTTCAATCCTTGGAGGAAGACCAGGGTGTCATCCGCAAATAAGAGATGAGATATAGGCAAAGAATATCGACCCCTCTAAAATCATCCACATGACCTGTGGTCTTAAATACATTTTTTCACAGTACTGTAAGTAAATCTCAACTACGCTAAATGAGGAGAGAATACCTCATTTCCCTTTAGCCCCCTCCTCCTGTTTAGTCAACTAGCCAATCCTGTACGAGGGCTGCCTTCCTTCTCTGATTCACCACCTGGAAGGGTTTAAGGGAAACCATTTCTATTTTATTTTATTCCCCTGATCCCTTTATCTGTCCAGTTTGGAGCCACCGTCGAAGTATAGTATAGCTGTGCCACTTATCCATCTTAAGAGCACGATCCCATGTCCCAACTCGATATGACGAGAGGTAATGAGCTTGTTCAGGAACCATGAATTAAGTCCGGAATCTCATTAGGGCAAACAAGGCTATCCGCTTCGGTTACTTTCCGATCAGACTTGCAAAAGAAGGTTCGAATAACGGTATCAAAACCCGGTACCTTCCCAATCGATGAAGCTGAAATTGGAGAAAGGGCGCGTTCCTTCAAGCTCTTGCCTTATAGTTTTAGGGGAAAACTTGGATCTGAGGGACTAAGCGAAAAGGAAGTCTTATAGGTATAGGAGAAGAGAGTGACTCTTAGAAGCCTCTCCGAAAAGCAAGTCGAATAGAGAAATCTTTGTTACGAACCGAGGTGTCAAGTAAGGATGTCAGTTCTTCCCTGAAATGGAACTTTCATGCTAGTTCTTATATGCCTTGGAAGTAAGTTCGGTAAGCAAGGTCTTTTTTCCATTTAATACACGAATTCGGTGAACGAATCACATCAACAAAAAATGCTTTGATCAAATCCAATGAAATTCTTGAAAGTCAGGGTTAACAAGAGTGAGAAGTGGCTGGGTAGCTACTTCGAAGGATAGCGTTCTCGCTATAGGAGGGGAGCCTTTGTCCCATGGCATCTAAGCCGTTCGCACCGTAGGCAAGCAAAGAAGAAAGAAGGAAGAAAAGGCAATCAGCCCGTGAGCTGCTTTTGTAGTCAAGAGGTGCAGATCCATGGGCCCCCTTCACTTTATTTCGACCTCTTTCCATTCATTCTATCTCGACCGTGAGATGCTTCGATCGTGTATACTCGCAAGAAAAGGACTCGAATAAGAGCTGTGTGCATAGCAGCTTCAACCTCATTTTCCTCCTTTTCTTCGACCAACCTAAGATGTTCAACCCCTTCCTATGATTTATGAATCAAGAAGTCCTGTAGCATTGGTATGCGCTAGCTTTATTCAAAGCTCTTTCTTTATTCGACTCCTGCCCCTGCCCTGCGGTATAAGTCTTCAGTGTCTGTGGTAGCTTTTCCTGTCGCAACGGTCTATAGCCTATCAGCCTTCGTTCTAGTTGCTAGCTCCATCGGTGACTAGCATCTCTTAGTCTTAGGCATCTCTTTCATTTCAGGCTTCGTTGAATCTCTCGTCCTGCTCTATTGGTCTTCTGGTAAGGCTTGCTACGCTCATCTCTTCTTTGCTTTCTTTACCGCTTTCAGTACGATCCCCTGTCAACTCCTGCTAACGGTCATCGGGTAAGGCTAATCGGTCTAATCTCTCCCTTCTTTGGTTTGGAAAGGCCGGGCTGTGGGTGCTGAGTCCATTCCTTTCCGAAAAAAAGAAAAAGTAATCGCTATCTCTGTCTCGAAGTCACTCTTTTTTCCAGTGAGTACTGAAAACTCCAACCGGCTTCAACTATTAGGCTTCCAATTCAAGCTGAACTGGTCGGGGATCAGACTGAGTCTTTAAGGACTAACCTATCTTGCCTATGGTGACCCACACAGAGTTGGAAGGATCAGTTGGATCTGACTGAGAAAGCCATCTTTTTAGGCTCAAAGCGCACCTCTCGATCCGTCTATCCGAGAAGACCACAAGCTATCGCAGGATCCGATCGACCTTAGGCTTTCTTGGTCTCCTTCTCTCTCACACATCTGGAATGGATTAGTGAAAGCCAGAATCTATGTGGACGACCTGATCGTGACCGCTAGCGACCTTTTTGAAAGGTTTGTAAATGAAGTGTAGAGTACAGCTATTTTCTTGGAATAGAGATACTGAAGTTCGCTTCCGGCATATATCTTTCACAAGGTCAGTAAGTACGTCAACGACATGCTTGAGAAAGACGGAATGACTGGATGCAAACCGATTGGCACGCCGTTGGACGTCAATCTTCAACTAAGGCTGGGGCCAGACATTGCCTATGCCGTGAGCGCGCTTAGTCAGTTCATGGAGGAAGCGATAGCTAGCTCGACCGGCTGGGAGAGGAAGAGATGGAGTCATTTTCTAGCCGGGTATCCCGATCGAGTATATGTCCAAGAAGGGATCTCTTCCCGAGGGAAAGAAAAAGAGAAGTAGGAGCATCATATCTGAGTCCACAACTTCTTTTGTAAGAGACTAGGTAGCTCTTCCTCGTAGCTAGTGGGAATCTCCTGGAGTTCCTTCTTTGCTTGCTTCGGCGTCAAAGCCTCTACCAAGGCTCGTAACTCTAAATCTCAGAAATGGAATACCCAGGTTGATCAAGCTGATTGCTTTCTATCCAGTACTCTTTCCAGTCTTAGAATTTCTCATTCGTTCCCAGGAACGGGGCTCTACCCTTCTCCCTCGGATCCATCGACCCTCTACTCTCACCCTTATCTCAGATCGGAGATAGAAAGGATGTAGGAATCGCTGTAGTGGCTGCGGCGCGTCGAGGCACTTCTTCGACGGTTCCCCTCCGCCCGAACGAGACAGAATGGGCGGGCACTACTAACCAAGCCAAGCGTGAAAGAAGGAACTGTTTTCCACGATAGACAGCCAACTCGTAGAGCTTGTTATTCCTCAATAGTGGATCGATCCAGTAAGAAGTACTATGATGAACTAAATACCTCAATAAGATTATACCATCGAATCTTGCAAAGTTGTGAAAGTAGATAGTTCGAAGATTATGCTTAGCTGCTAGAAGAGCGTTTAGCTCTATAAAGTAAAAGATTATTTTTCTCACTCCTATTTGTGAATTCATCAATTATGAGAGAGTAATCTTCGCTAAAGTAAGTTTCCACTTTCTTAATATCCTCGGTAGAAAGACGATCACCAGACCGGGCACTTACGGCTTTTGTTTTTACTCTTTTGCCCCTAAGCCAAGCCTCTTCCTTTTCTTTTCCCGGACCGATGACTCGCTTGTTCAGTACTGCTAACTATTATAGGAGGATGTCGTCCCCTCGGGACTACCAGTAGCTTCGGTTCTTGAATCTCGTGCAAGTTAGGTTGTGGTTGTATTGGCTGCAAGCGGAACGTAGGCGTTTTAGGTGTGTGTTGACCATGCACTCTCGCGTCGTCTAATGTCGTATGTATGATAGAGGTGGTGTGGTGATTGACTTCAATGCTAATGATTATCCCCAAGGTTCAACGAATGAATGAAGCTATGATCGTACCCGGATAGAGATGATGGTCTTCCTCTGATGTCTGCAAGCCGGCCATAATAGAATCGATAGGCGAGAACAGACTGCTATTGGCTGCTTCGCCTATCGATAGCTAGCAGGTTGCTTCCAAGCTTAAACCATTTGAAACTTAATTGCGACTTTTTTCTTGTTATTGATAGAGAGTAGTATTATCCGCCCCTGTAAAATAAAGTAGAGGGAGGAAGAGAGCAAAGGATTTACAAGTCTAATGGGAGAAGAATAGCTGACACGTTGACTGCCTTCGAAACTATAAAAAGTATCTAACCCAAGCGGTCTAACCCCCGGGGCGGACCCCAACCGAAAGGCGCTAGACGGACTAAAAAGGCAAGCGAGAGAAAGAAAGAAGCTGGCCCTATGTGTAAAACCTTGCCGCGGGAGAGTCTTTCTCCAATGAGAATTAAAAAAGTTTTTGGGCAAGACAAGAAAGGAACTCGCCCTTTGACACCAAGGGAGAAGAGCTGATTGCTGGCGATGACTTGATGAAAGGAATCTATGAAAGAAGGTTCTCGAACCGGGTTCCGACCGAATATAGCGCGGAGCCAACGAGTTCCGCCGAACAACCGCAGGGGCTTCCAGCAGTGATAGCTGAACTAACCAGATGGGCCGCCAAAAACCTGGAGCTGACATTTCAATCGGAAATCAACGTCGGATCCCGGCTATCCGAAAAGGGCAGACTGAAGCGGAGGATCACAGAATGCAACACAACAAGGGGCGAACCAAGCGCTTGCGCGAAGGAAGAAGCGAATCAATCAGAATGGAGACAGGGAAGGGAGGAGACGCGAAAGAGAAATTTTCGAGCCTGCAAGCAGCAAGCAACAACGGCTGAAAAGCTGTTGCGCGCTAGCTTGTAGTTTAGGGTATAGTAGGGGTGCCCTTTTCGAAAACTTTTCTATAAGAGTTGGGTTGCGGAACCCTAGTTTTTGAGTTTTCCCCAACCTATACCAACCTAATAAAGAGGGGCTTACGTTTTTCAGCTGCATTGCACTGCCGCATAAACAATGGATCCGCTGGGATGGATGAGCAACCTTCTCTAGAAAGGAATAGTGAAAAGCCATGTCACTTGGGGTTGCTTACTTTTAGTAAGACCACTTTGGTAAGCTAAATTCGATTCTATTATTATTATATAGGCATGGTTGCTTACAAGACAAG
>MKEJ01087033.1:15000-42500 GCA_001753735.1 Embelia ribes
AGGTTCGGCATCTACTACAAAAGAGAGAATCCACTTCAGATAACCACGCCTCTGCTAGGCAGCGTGTGGAATGGCCGAGAGCGGACCCTTTGGATATATAATCCAAGTCGAGAGTAGAGTTACGGGAAACAGCCGTCTGATGGAACACGACTTTCACGTTCGGTTCAGAGAGCACTTTTTTCGTTGAGAATTCCTCGTTCCCTTTCGTGTGAATTACCTAGCGGCGAATTAAAAACTTGTGGGGCCCTATCTATTCCATCTCTCGAGCCCCGAAGAAAAAACCCCTCCCCTTCGGACTCCATATCTCTTTTGACTCTATATATGTGGGCGCCTGATATCTATGAGGGTTCACCCACCCCGGTTACAGCATTCCTTTCTATTGCGCCTAAAATATCTATTTCTGCTAATATTTCACGTGTTTCTATTTATGGTTCCTATGGAGCTACATTGCAACAAATCTTCTTTTTCTGCAGCATTGCTTCTATGATCTTAGGAGCACTGGCCGCCATGGCCCAAACGAAAGTAAAAAGACTTCTAGCTTATAGTTCAATTGGACATGTAGGTTATATTCGTACTGGTTTCTCATGTGGAACCATAGAAGGAATTCAATCACTACTAATTGGTATCTTTATTTATGCATCAATGACGATAGATGCATTCGCCATAGTTTTAGCATTACGGCAAACCCGTGTCAAATATATAGCGGATTTGGGCGCTCTAGCCAAAACGAATCCTATTTCGGCTATTACCTTCTCCATTACTATGTTCTCATACGCAGGAATACCCCCGTTAGCCGGCTTTTGTAGCAAATTCTATTTGTTCTTCGCCGCTTTGGGTTGTGGGGCTTACTTCCTAGCCCTAGTGGGAGTAGTGACTAGCGTTATAGGTCGTTGGGCGGCCGGAAGGTTGCCACGAGTAAGTAAGTTTGGGGGACCGAAGGCAGTTCTCCGTGCACCGGGCACGTAGCTTACCGAATCAGTTGCGACACGGATGGGAATGCATGCTACGAAGGATAGGGTCGAGTCTGATGCATCAACCGTCTACTCAATATCCTTGTATGAGTCCAAAAAAACTACACGAGATGAACCTTGGTTTGGTGAATTGAAGTTGGCCTTAGGTGTAATAGGACTCCCAGTTACTGCGCGCGATCGTATACTGAGGTGCTCCCCGCCGGGTGTTGGAACGACGCGAGCCGGGCCGGGCCTCGATTTAGAAAGATGAAGGGCCAAAAAGTATAAATAGGGGATTAAAAATTCCCCATATCATTGGGGGCGGAAAACGAATCGACATCTCGATGTGATACAGCCCTTTCTATTTTAGTTGGGAAAGAACGGCGAAGTCCATCCGAACCGTCCAATGAAGAATAAGAGAAGAGGAGAGCAAAGCGTCAATGGCGCGCGAAGCGCATGCGGAACGGGCACGAAAAAAAAAAAAGTGTGGAGGAGAAGCAGCCGAGCTCATTCCCTTCGCTTCCTGGGCCCAAAGCAGTGCAGTCTTTCCTGGCAAAATCAAGGATTTTGGGCTTCTTGCTACGCTACTTAACTATATAAATCCATTTATATAGTAATATATATGAATAGAAAGATAGATCCATCCATCTATCCTATCCGATTTAGATTTTGATATCTAAAAAAGAATCGATTTCATTCAACCTTTGATTCAAAGAACTGCGCTTAGCCCCCCCGCTCATGAAAGGGCTCTGCTGCAATGGATGGCAGAGGGTCCGTAGTACCCGAAGCACTGGAGTGATCCAGTAGCCGGGAAGGGGCCTAGAAGTGCCTACTACTACACCACACTACACTTGGCTCTACACATTTACAGAGCTAACCCCTGTCTAGTGCCTGGCAGAGCTAAGGGGGCTTCAATCCTTACTCCTTATCCCCATCTTCGCCCAGGCTAACGGGGCCTTACGGGGGAGAGTAGAGCCTCGAGAAGCACTGTTGAGAGGAAGATCCTTGGCCCCTCTTCATTCTTTACAGGGTTCAAAACCTTTCTTCAACATAGGTGACAACGAGCGAGGCATAGATGGAAGAGATCAAACACGGGAATAAGAAGCAAGCTCGCCTTCCTTTTTTTTTTATAATTCTCATTTTATATTATAGAGGGGGATGGAGAAAGTGGACAAAAGATACTCGCATTTCCCAGTCAAAAAGATGGGTTCCTTTTTCCTCTCGCATTTATCATCGAACAGGAAAAGATTCATATTTCAAACTCACCTAACGCAACCCCTTCCTTCATAGAGCCGTGTATTGTAAGTGATCCGAACCTGCCCGGAGCGAGCCCCCCATAGAGGCAAGTGTTGTTGGTGAGCCGTATGATGGGCAACTATCTCCTGCGGTTCGGAGAGGACTCGTTAGTTAGTACCCCCTTCAGGGTGGACCCTTTCACTCTATTTTATTATATACGCTTAGCGAAAAGAATGTTTTTTGATACACCTAGGACATGGATTCTATATGAACCAATGGATCGTGACAAGTCGTTACTACTAGCAATGACTTCCTCTTTCATTACTTCATTCTTTCCATATCCCTCTCCTTTGTTCTCAGTTACTCATCAAATGGCACTCAGTTCATATCTTTAAGTTCGATCATTGACAAGGTTCAAAGAAAGGGTGTGCCATTGATAAAGAATCGATTCCAAACCACAATGCTAGCAGATGGCGGGCCTCCGCTTTTCTTTTCATTAATGAAACCTGCCAGTTATTATGAACTCAAATAAAAAGGACAAAAAATTAGGATTTTTCAGGCTTGTTCAAAAGAAAAAAGTACTCTATATATATTGTACCCCTTTAGAGTAAAACTATAGTCGTTCTCTAGTAAAAATACTAGAGGGATATCAGTACTTTGATACTTTGGTAGTGGCACATTAGGTAAATTCCATGGATAGAGTTCAAAAAAGCAGCTCGATTCTATGCCGTTCTCCAGCGGTATGTATTCGGTGCAGTGTTGCCGAAAACCTCTCATAGCTGGTGTTAAGTATCAAATTCTACTGAGACTCCGGTGGTAGAGACTACTGAATTAGAATTCTCATGGTATCCGGAGGTATCGCTGTTCTAGTACCGGAGGTATTGTTGTAGTTCTTGTACCGGAGGTATCGTACTTCTAGAGCATTTCTAGTTCTTTGTACCGAAGGTATCGCAGTTCTGACACTAAACCAGGGAATTTCAGAGAAAAACCAATGTTTTACTTTAACTTTAAAGATTAAAATAAAATAAAACAATGCAACGCTGGTACCGTTTTTTAAATGAGTTAGAGAACAACCTAGAAATGTTTGCTCTATGTAAGGACTTCGAAAAGCTTACTTTGGAGGACCACACTGGTAGTTCTTCATCTTCTTCTACGAGTCTAGTGCAACCTTCGTCTTCTTCTACGAGTCAAGTGCTACCTTCGTCTTCTTCTACAAGTCAAGTGCAACCTTCGTCTTATGGTTATCGTTATCGTGATGCCATTCATCGTTTCTTACACAGTAGGACATATTCTTCTCTTTGGAGCCAGTCTATTAGTGAGAAAATACGAGCTCCCTTTATAGAGCTCCCTCAACATTTGATGGAATCATTCCAGTCGTATAACATTCGTATGGGATTAGGTTTTCGCTTTCTTCCAGGTCAGCCTCAGTTCTTAATTAAAGAATTGAAGTTACCTGAATCCTTTGATAGGTTGTCTTTTATAAGTAATAATCTAGGATTATCATATAATAGCAAACCTCTTTCAGACCGATTGATGTTTTCTTTTAGCAGTATCGGGGCTGGTTTGCGTGGTTTGGTCAACGAAGGGTTTACTAAAATATTGGTGGAGGTAATTACTCATTATGACGGTAGGTATGGGCGTTTCTTGGTTCTGGTCAGCTTGGGCATTGGTTGTACTGTCTGGTACGCGTTTGCGCCAGGCTCTGCCGATCATTCCCCCGATAGCAGCTTGTTCGCTCCTTTTGACTCGTATGAGCCATTTTTTAATAAGAATTATAATGCGCCTAACTTTAGTAGGGTTGGTTTTGTTGAAAGAAACGACGTTTCTGCATCGGTGATGTCGGCCATGGAGAATGAGCATCCTTTTGCGGAGATAACAATCCCAGCTAGCGGCAATGTGCTTAAGGCTGTAGGTTTAGGTGTGATGGTTGCTTTCTTTCTAGCGATCGGTATAGTTCCTAACGATTCAGGTGGAATAAATATACAGTTATAAGATGATGATGATTATGATAGGCACACATTATAAGAGTAGTTTTATTTATACTCATAGTTCGTCTTTTCTTCCAAGAGTGAGTTCTTCCTTAAGTCAAATAATGGATAAACGTTCTTACTCTACTGATAGGGAAAGGTGGATAGATAAGGAGCAAAAAATTTACACATTAAAAGATTGTACTTTACACCGGCTAACTCTAGAAATTGATCTGGTTCACTCTATCTGTTCTCATTACGATGATCAAATAATTGATAATCTAACGGTTGGGAAAGTAAATTATGCCATCTTAAGCGGAACCTTCCGCTTCTCTACCTTTTACCTTTTCAAAAAGAAGGAATCGAATATACCTGGCTTACCCCGGGATACTTTCCCTTTATTTATTGAACCAAAGGACATTATTGTGGATATAGCTCTTGGTGGTCTTATAAATAGAATATTTACGGATTGCGGTCTCTTTCACCCTTCCTCTTTTAGCTCTCAAAAGGGGGTTAAATTGAAATCTTTCTTCGATAGATTTGCTGATGAATGGCCTAAGGTAGATTTTCTTTTTGTTATAGATTTATACAAATCTATGTCGACGATTGATCGTTCACGTCTTTTGAGAAAACTCCGCCTTTCTGTAGTCAAAGATGAGGGTATATATTCATTACTATTATACTTTCTTTCTATGCCTATCTTAGATAATAGTGGAAATGATTGGTCTCAGGAAAGGGGTATCCATCCTTGTACCTTTTCGACAACACCACTATTCAACTATTATTTGGATGACTTGGATAGGGAATTTGAGAAAGGCTTTCCATACATTAAATACGCACGATATAACCACTATGTCTTTTTTGGTATATCCAACGAGCAATCGAAGGGCTTCTGCCCAGCACCTATCTTTCAGCTATTGGAAGACTTGTCTCTGGTAGGGAATGTAGAGATATTAAGACCAGGAAAGTCATTATTTCTTATTCATTTAGAAAGATATATTTCCTTGGATAAAGATGGAAAGGTCAAAACATTCACAACTAATGAGGATGATAATCAATCCTATAGTTCTTTGCTAAACAGAAATAATCATTTGATACCAAAGCAAGGAAAGTAGCCAAAGAAGAAACTAAAGAAAAGGAAAGTAGCCAAAGAAGAAACTAATGCGAGGCCCCTATTGCTAGGAGAGATTCTAACAATAATTGCCTAGCAATAGGGGGAAAGAAGAGTGGGAATGCGGGCTTCTTTCACTTCTGTGAATATGGGTCCCTGACTTGAAGGGTTTTGCCTAAGGCGAGTAGCAGACTCTGGTTTCAGTGCACGTGTGGAAGACAACTCTGTTTAGCCAGTAAGCATAGGAAAGAAATCCCCCCGGGGAACTGACTATTAATGCTAATCCATTAGTTCTAGCTCGAAGTTTGCCCTTAGTTGTCTCGAAGTTAGCTGCTTGGCATGAGTAGCTTGGAGTTTAGTAATTGCTTGGGACTTGCCTGTAGTAAAGCCAGCAGTTATAAGGCTTTGGGGGTAAGCAGCATTTGATGTGGGAGTCAAGGCAAAGAAAGGGGCTTTGGTAGCTACTGATTCCATTGACTGAAGGATTGCTGACATCTTATGTGATGGAAGCCAAGGGAAATGCCACCAAGAGAAGAGGCGAGGACGCAGCTTCACCGACTAGGCGAAAGTAGCATTCAGGCATCGTTAGAGGAACTACTCTATGGTAGAACAGATGTACCAACTCTATCTTATAGACGCATTGATGATTTCCCCACTTCGTCACCTGAAAGAAAACTCTCTTCCATTGTGAAGAAAAGGTAAAAGGAATACGATCAGAGGGACGTACCATCCCCCATTGAAGGAATAGGTATAGCGGGGTTTACGTTGTCCCTATTCTAGAATAAGCGGTAATTCCGATTTGAGGCTTAGTTTACTTACGTAGTGCTTGTGCTTAGGAAGTCCTATCATATAGTGAAGATGGCATGGTAACTACCTCAACCAAGACTGGTACTAACTTACAGATTCAAACCATAGAATTATGGCTGGGCCGAACTCATTCCCAGAATAGGATTCGCTCGAGCTACCAGCTTTCTTTTTTTTCATTCCTGTTGACTAATCCGAGTCCTTGAGAGCTTAGACGTCAGTGGGGAAGAACTCCGAAATAATTTCATCGGCTCCTCCTCTCTTGCCCTCTTGATGGTATCCAGTTGAAATGGTTGCTGGATTGCCCCTAGTTCAAGCTCTAAGTCAAGCATTCACGCACCAAAGACCTCTTACTACGCTCCTGAGCCTAGGAAAGAGAAATCCCATTTGCCTAATAGGTACTACTGTGCTGAAGATTAATTAGCAGCCCTTATTCCTCCACCAGCTTCTTCTTGGCATCAAGCCAGCCCTTATTCCTTGCATCAACAGGCAATCCCTCATAAAAGAAAGGCTACTGACTTGGCTGATTCAACAAGGGAAAAAGGCATCCATTCAAACTGCTCCCATTCCTATGTTGACACCAAGAGAAAGAAAGCCAGCCTTCCTCTCTATCCATTCCTTTTTCATAATCATAAAGGAGCTTAGCTTACTAAACCAGCAACAGCGGAGTAAGCTCCCATATCCGTGAAGGACTGCTTTCCAGCAGAGGAAAACTTCTCGTTGCTGAGCTTGCCGTTAAAGAGTAAGATGCTGATTATATAGCAGCTCCGATTCCTTCACCGAGAACGAGAAGGAAGTATTATATTACGAACAAGCGCTAAAGAAGGGGGTGGGATCTCTCCTAAAAGAATGAATTGACCTCGAGCCTGTCCTACTTATTCTTCTTTTCCCGTTCCTGAGTGTAGAGGGGTTAGCCTTGAGCCAGGTCTTGATTGTTTATTCCATTTTGTCAGTTCAACTCATAGCCCCCAATCCCACTGGTGACGATATTGTCATTGGGGATCAGAAAGTTGCTCTGCCTTACAAAGAGTGGTTAGCTGATCTGGGAGTCAGTGTCTCGATGCCGAAGTCACTGGTCAATGAGTAGGCAATGGGGAAGGAAGCGAGGTGGAGTGAAGCACGGTCGGCAACAGCTAATTGGCTCAGGCGATTCTTGTTGTCGGGCGTAGGGTAGGACCTTCTTTCGAGTTTCAGAGGTGAATCCTCATATGAAGGACTCCCATCCCCGGGAAAGCAATGAGGAACAAGCATTGCCAAGGGCACAGCCAGCTACCTATGGTAAATTTAAATTAAAAGGGAACTGGTAAAGGAACTGCTGGGGGATGAATAGACCATTACATTGCCTTGTTCAATGTTCACCTGAGAATTAAGAGTCGAGCGTCTTCAAGCTTCCAATGACTCTCTTCCACCTTCCCCTCCTGATCATTCCAAAGCAGCCAAATACCACCTGATAAGCCAATCGCATCTACTTTCAAATTTGAGGATAGCTAAGTTCGGCAATGGCCATATCAGCAGTTACTCCATAGAGTCTGGTTTCAGTTAGGACAATTAAGGCTGGGCGATGAAATTAATAAATACCTGACCAACAGGCCAGTTTGGATGCCACCAAGGGATGGAGAGAGAGCCCAGCACGTCGGGTTTTTCGAGAAGAGGTTCTTATTAACAGAAAGCAGTGATGAATGGGACGGAGCTGCTACACTTCAGCTGGAGCTTATGTATTGAAGCAGAGGTGTCAGTTCAGACAGCAGCAGGAGGTTGGATTCTCCAACTTTTGCAAATGAACCCCGCTCAATCCCTTCCTTCTAGCCTTCCCCGCTCTTTGGGATAGCAGGAATACTAAAGATCGTGGCATGGCATCTGTCAGTTCCTTTAGCACAAGCCATTACTTAACTTAATTATATATTTATATATGAATAGTCAATCCCTTCTCTTCCTCAAGCTAGTACCAAAAAGCCTATTCCGAAAGCCGTCTTTCAATCCCTGTGCCCCAAAAGAGGGCTAGTTTCAAGGGTGCGCACCTAGTAGCTGCGAGCCTAAGATCAAAGGCAGTTCCAAAAAAAAGTTCCCTATTTCCAGCTTGATAAAGTCTCAGTTTCAGTTGTAAGGTTAGGAAAGCCAGGTATGATGAAATCCTCTTTTCGAATAGGAATTGATTCGATGTTATTATTTTATTATTTTATAAAAAACTGAATATACTGTTTTCAAGAAGGAATCGCCATCCTTTTCATTCGATGTGTTCCCATCCATTAAAGAAGAGGAAGAGACCTAAATTAGGAGATTATTCCTACCCTCCTTTTGTTGTCTTTCAGATACCAGTTCAATAATCAGAGAAAAGAATAGGAAAGGCAAGGACGCTGAAGCATAGGCAAAGCAAGCTCAGTCAGATTCAATTGACCGAGACTGGCGAGAGAGGACTTCTGACTCCTAAAGAGGGACGATTCCTGGGTTTTAGTGAGTGACGGGCTTAGGGGTGGGATGAAATCAAGAAGGTGGACCTCCCTCCCGTGGCAGTCGCAGATAGGCTGATCTGGACTCCCGAGTATACTCACCCAAAACGAGGGGCTACTTGTCCTCCTTTGTTAGGTAGGCACAGAGACGACCCCAGCTCTTGGGCAATCTCACTTCACATTGGACCCCCCATCGAATTCAGGAAAGATAGAACGAATGATTTTCGCAGCGTTGTGCTTGGAAGCGCTCTCGTTTGTTAGCAAGAATACGCTGCACGAATCCGCTGTTACTGTTAGAGAATCTGCTGCTCGAGTGAAGTAGGAGCGTAGCTTTGAAGACAGAAGCAATAGCCTGATTAGTCACTTCTTATGGATCAGGTTTGGGTATAAGACATGTTGGATCCACAAAGGTAGCGAAGTTACTTCCGGGGGAAGGCAGGCAGGAGAAAATCCCACCGTGTAAGCAAATCCGGTAATCGACGGTAAGTGGGAGGTCGGGAATCCCATGTTTTAGGAGATCACAAGCACAGATGAGCCGGCCAACGAGCAAGGTACGATGTTCAAGGGGCGGTAGGCTACTTGAGCGAAAGCGAACGAGACAGGTGCGAATGAGCCTTGCTGTTATGGCATAGCGGTTTCCGATCTACGTTCTGCGGATA
Organism: Embelia ribes; assembly: GCA_001753735.1. Classification (NCBI taxonomy): domain Eukaryota; kingdom Viridiplantae; phylum Streptophyta; class Magnoliopsida; order Ericales; family Primulaceae; genus Embelia; species Embelia ribes. The sequence continues at coordinate 24,175 of MKEJ01087033.1, forward strand.
TGAGAAGTTGAGGAAAAAAGTAGTGAATCAGCTGCCATCATCTCCAATGGCCATTTATCTTAACTCAATCGTTAGTTTTAGGTCTCGTGTGAGGTGTGACATTAAGGGGCTGCTACGGCAGCTACACAGCCGTTATGTAGAAGCCGTTATGATAACGAGATGCGAACACCCTTGTAGCTTTGGAACACTAGGTAGCTTGCCTGCCTCATTAGCTAAAGCGTGGGCTGGCTTTTCCTATTTGCCTGTAGTGAGTGATGTTCTAGTTCTTTGGTAGCTAGCTTTCTAATAATATAGAGAACCTAACTCTCCTAAACCGGGGGAGCGTTACCTGTTTATTACATGAAAGCTTTCCCCGGAGAGCAGGCAACGAAGCTAAGTAGATTTGCTAAGTAGATGTGGAAGCGAGGGCAGAACAAGCAGGCAAGCAGCGCGGGTGGGACCTGTTGTTCAGGGGGTTTGGAGAGCAAGTAACCAGGGAACTGAGTTCTATAGAGAATATCTCCTTGAGTTTTAGCTCCTAGTTTGGAACTATGGTCAAGTAGTCCCTTAGCTGCCTGCCTGGATTCCCGAGTCACAGTAGCTAAACGTAAGTAAGCGTGGGCAATAGAACGGAATGGAATGGTTGTTGCATTTATCCAAGCAAGGAGCGGGGTAGTTTACTCGCGGGAATAAGGGAAAGCGACTTGACCTTCGTCGATTGATTTGGTTGGTACAGCCACTTTGCTTGAAGCTGGAAACCAAAGGATTGAAGAAAAACATCGATTTGTCTCTAAGCTCCGGATGCTTCATTCCTGTGAATGGGATGGCACTTTATCCCCCCGGCTCATCTTGCTTTTTTTGAAATGGAGCTGCTCTGGCTTCCTGACCTGATGAAGGGGGTTGACTTAAACAATTACACGGTGAAGTCGGGGTATGCGGTAGCCAAAGAAGTTCAAGATGCAGACCAGCCTCAATCATCTCATTTGGGTAGTCAGGATAGTGGGCTTTGGAAGCAGTTATGGGCTGGAAAAGCTCATCCCAAGATGTGGAGATAGAGCCAGAAGTGAGGCTTTGTGCCTTCGTCAATTTCCATTATCATTGACAGGTGCTGCTCTTACATGCATTGCTTACGCCATAAAACCATTCCTACTTGGGATGCTATGGTCACAGCATTTTTCAGAGGTGCTTAGGTCTTTGATGCGCTTCTTCATTATCAATTCAATCCATTGTCTATGTGTTTCATCATTATAGATTGTCTATGTGTTTCAAGGAGGTTTCTCCTTGTCTGTCTTAGGTATCTCCTGGTTAGGTATCTTCTCGTCAGTCTTAGTTTTCTCGTCTAATGTAGGGTTAGTCACCTCTGTTCTTTCTTCTTCTTCAGTGGATTGAGTGTGCATGCTTTTATCTGTATTCTTCTTATCATCAAAGAGTGATTTCTTCTCTTTGTATCTCTCGGCAATCTCTCTTTCCTTCTGAGATAATTTCTCAATGAGAATCTTATTTTCAGTCTGTAGTTGTATTACATCATTCTTTAGTGATTTGATTATTTGTTTTCCAATGTGATCTAGGCTAGACAAGTCTATGATATCAATTGGATAAGTATCAACCCAGACATCTCTGTGATATACTGGTATCCTCTTGGTCCCCAGCTTAATCCCAAGCCTGACCAATGTGTCTTTCTTGATGATGTTAAGAGTGTGCCAATCAATCCGGAAGTTGGCTTCCACCGGTACCAGTTCTGTACGAGATGGGTCCGCGTACTGTGACTCAAACCATTCTGGATATACCATATTTTTCGCTGGTCCCTTGTACTTGAGTACATTGGTGCCATCTATTGCGATGTAGAAATAGGATTTCGGTGCTAAAAAGTATCCTTTCATTACTCTGTCCTCTAGCTTAAACTTACCTAAGACAGAAGTTGAAATCAATTCCTCTGGTAGTGGATGACCAAGCACAACAGAGTCTGTGTCTGTGTAGTAGCAGTCCTCTCTTGAGATATAAGGGTACATATGTATCCTAGCACTGGCAGTGATCGCAGCAGCTAGTTGGACAGCAGAGTTCTTCGGTGGGTTCCAATAATCTGGGCCCTTATCGGTATTGCTATGGTAGGCAACGATGTAGTTGTTCTCGCTAAGCATATCACCGAATATCAACTCACTATGCCTGATCAAATCTTTGTATCGATCTTCATCGCAGACCTCGGTTATAGTGCTTTTAGGGTTAATACCAAATCTACCGTATAGCGAATTCATAAGGATCTTGTACACATAGGCCATTGCCTCATTACCTTCTTTCCTTGCCTCTAACCTGCTCTCAAAGAGTGAGCTAACAAAGTCTTTGAATGGGCTTTCCATCCTCTCAAAGAGGTAGCCTGAGATTGGGAGCACAGTGTAGCCTAGGCCTCTTGCATACTTTAACTCCTCGCTATAGTACACTCCAACAAATTCCCCGGTTGGAAAGATGAGAGTGTTATTCTTGTCTCGATAGGGTAGAAAGGGCTTCTTGATAGTCTTCGGACATACCACATATGCCTCAATAAAGCCAAAGATGCTATCTAAGTCCTTGCCTTCCAGATTTCCATGCCAGACTGGAACACCACCAGGCATTGGAAATTCCTTCATTACAAAGGGATAGAGAGAGTTCACATCGTAGTAGTATAGGTCCTCGCCATATGGCTTGTATGTATCTGTATGACCACCGTAGTAGGCACGCCTTATAAAGCTGTCTTCATTCTTGTTTGGGATGTGGATTGGCCAATTAGAAGCATCGTAGTATTTCATACGAAAGATGCTTAGAGCAAGTGAGGAAAGGGTTATCTTGCTTTCTATGTCCACCTTGTACAGCTTCCAATATATCTCTTGAGCTTTTTGCATTACACCTCCAAGGAGAAGGATGTCTTGCTTCATATAGTCTAACAAGCTTGTTTTCATACTTGACAGATTTGACAGTGTCACCTCTTCATATGGGATAGAGCCTTTCGGGCCTAGAACCGGGCATAGATTCTTAGCTAGGGCGCTAAGTTTGCCAGGGAGTAGATTCAAGGAGTCTCTGAAGCAGAATAACATCTTCTTACCAGAATAGACAGCTAACTCGTAAAGCCTATGGTTCCTCATCAGTGGTTTTAGCTTGTAGCTCTTGTGATGACATGCTAGGTGCTTAAGCAAGAGAATTCCATCGAATCTAGAGAAGTTGTGGAAGTAAATAGTTAAAGAAGATTGTTCTTGTCTAACAATCGTTGATATCCTTAATACCAAGTCATAAAGTACCTTAGTACTCCTTTCTTCAAAGGAATCCAAGATTATTGAGTAGTCCTCACTGAAGTAGGTATCAATCATAATATCATAGATCTCTTCACCGGGACGAACCATCAAGAGACCAGCTGCATAAGGCTTATGAACGTTATCGATCAGTATTGTCTCGGTATCGGCTACCATGAATGGTTTCAACTCAGTGTGACATGGTTTGAGTGCTGTGATATGGGTTGGATAGCTACGCTTACTATTTCGGATCTCTCTTGCTATTATTGGATCGATCTCACTCAATCCGGCTTGAATGATTGAAGAAAGTGAGCTATTTCTCTCCTCTGAAGATAGGGATGGCCTATCCATCTTTTTGCCATCCATATAGACTCGGATCATGAGTCGAACTATATAATCTCCGTCGTAGATTTCGGAATATTTCATAATATATCGAGATATATGAGCATAGACCTCACTCATTGGAATTAACTTACAATCTTCATAAGTCAAGGGGATAGCATGACCTAGCGTAAATGAGATCTCCTCTCCGTAAGATCGCTTCATGGTAAAGGAAATTGTGAACTTACCGTAACCAGATAAGGATGGGTAAGCAAACTGGATTAACAGATCCATGGTCGCAAGACAGAGTAGGAAAATATCGTTAACAAGAGGGTAAGGCTCGAAGAAGTGATGTGAAGCAATGATTAACCCTGGATGCGGATCTTGGTGTGTTGTTCGTTCAATCTTGTGATACAAGCTATTCAATAACTGTCCAGTAGTTGCCCTGTCTGTGGTGTATGCCATCATCTTATTCTTCATACTTAATAGTGTACGCAGTATGGGGGATTATCATCCCCACTATTTATATTTAACATGAATTTATTCCACTTTTGCTCATGAGCTAGCCAACAATCCTTAGGGTTACGGGATTGAAAATCACCGCATACATTACGAGTATAGTTCTCGTAAGAGGTAAGTATTCCCGAGATCCTTTCTTCCCAAGTTGCCATCATCTTCTTGCTTATGTTCTCAGGAACATTTGCCTTTAAGTAATAATGAAGCGTCTCTTTTGAGATTACCTGACTGGCAAAATCACCCTCAGTAGGTCCTTCTGAATAATCCCTTTTTACAATAGGTTGAATAACATTCATATAGATGAACTCGTTGAGGATTGAAAGTGGAGGGCCCATTTCACAAATTACATTTTTATAAAGATATGGTATATAATTGCAATATGAAGCTGTAGTTATAAAGTTGTCGTGTACTGTGTATATAGGAGCACCTTTATCCAGCATATCTTCTACTACTTTCATTGCAATATTGGCATCCTTCTGATGGATGAAGTTTACGAAGGTAGAGATTTCAGTCTTCCTACGATCTCTCTTAGAAGAAGAAACTCTGAGAGTAACCCGACGCCTCTTCTTATGAAGTCGATCATATACCCATATATTTATGGCCTCCATTATCATATAATCCTGTACCGTGGTAAAGTAAGGAACTTTATAGAAAACTGGGCTTTCCCTAGCTGACGCGATCCAGCCTATATGGCGGATCAACCGGATCAGGCATTCCATGCTATGATATTTCGTCTTCCAGAACTGAAAGCAGAGAGAGGCAACTGTGAAGCATTCCTTATGAGTGATGTGGTGAGAGAGATGGTCTTTTAGATCGCTGGCCGTGCTCATTAAAGTTTTGCCATAGATAATAGGCATAAAGATACCTTTGACCATCTTACGAGTGAGGTGTTTGCTAACTATACTTGATAGAGGATCCCCCCCCAGTTCTACATTCATGAACTCTTTGAGCTCTTCGAGGATGAAAGAATAAACATCTTGGATTTTTCCATCCGAAGATGGGATGAGATTAGTTCTCTTAGCCATGGTTTCATCCAACAAAAAGTAACTCATGATCTGATATGCACTCGCTGATGCGTCTTGGGTAATAGGGATGCTCGCAAGAATGTTAGCGTTGGTGGTCATTCCAATTATATGGGCGAGGAACTGAAAGGGGCGTTTTGCCCCCCGAGCTACCACGATAGGTGGATCACTGATCTGCAATAACTTTTCATCAAACCACTTTAATGCATCATCGAAAGAGACGAAAGACTGGTAATGGAAGGCTGCAGCGGTGAAAAGCGTATTATTGTCAATAGTCTTTTGGATACCCTCATCCGCAAAGACGAGAAGGCTTCTTGCTAGATCACGCTCGTGGAAATGTAAGATTCCACTGCGGTAGATTCGACCTCGGAAGTCGAGAAAGGCCGGCAAATAAAAATTATAACCATCGTAGGCTTCTGCCAGCCTGATAATCAATTTCTCATAACGAGCACGCTGTATGTTCTTACATAAAGTATGTAACAATTCGGTAAAGCTACATAATTGGTTAATAACCTTATCCATCATGTGAAACTTTCTAAGTAAGATTGAGGCTGATTTTATATGAATAGAGGCTAGAAATCTTGGCATGAGTAAACCTTCTTCAACAAATTTGTTTTCATTATCTTGAAGATATTTCAACCAATCACTGTTGATTTGAAAGGCCTGACGCTGCAGCTTGTTCATTACATTACACAGATCCTCGTAATTATCCTGGCACCCAATATCTATATAAAAATTATTAATGTTACCGGTACTTAACAGGCGGTAACGATCATATATATCCCCTGTTGGCATACTTAAGTAACCCCCTGATAGATCGGACAGGGTTCTAGGTTTTTGACCCGGCGGGCTGGCACTCTTCCAATCTAGAGGTTTGCATACCATAGGCAGGTTGAGCTTGATCGGTAGTAATGAGATATCAAAGTTGCAGACAGCGTAGAGATGGCTTGGAAGATAATATGATCCTTTCTTCGTCCTCGCTCGAACAGTCCCGCTCAAATCATTGATTAAATGGATCAATCCCCTATTTCACCTACTGACAGAGATCAATTGCTGGATCAACTTATCTAGCAACCACTTCGATCAATCAACTTTCTTCTCCGGTCACCCCACCCGCCTAGCAACTAGCTACTTTCTTGGAAATACATTCCTACCCTCACTAGATTAGATAGGCCTAAGGGACTCGGTAGCCTCATCCTTCTCTTTCTTCTCTTCTGCCTTCCAGGCTTGGCACGGCAAGTGCCTACCTATAAGATTAGAAGGTAAGAGATCTTATCTCCGCATTTCCACAATATATGAGCTTAGACTTATTATATTAACAAAAAGGCAGGAAAGCATGCCGGACAGGAAGGCATTTGCAAAGGAAGAATCGTTGATTTCTCTGTTCTTATAAAGATTGTATTACACTAGACTAGGGGAGAGCTTAATTCAAATAATCTGCTATTGCTCTTAGCGGGAGGGTAGTTCGGCAATCTTATGTCTTTGGCACTGGCAATGCAAATCTCTCTCTTAGCATAGAGAGCGGGAGGTAAGCACTAGACACAAAGGCCTCATAGCCGCCCCAAAGAATCTGACTCTTTCTATGAGGTAGTGAAATGGCAATACAATTACGAAACTAAAGGCTGTCAATGTGAATCTTTCTATGCACTGGCTGCTGCTCCTACTAGTTGCTGCTGCTAAGTACTAGCAGATCGGGAGAAGGAAGCCCTTCGCCTGTCTTCACTTATATTAAAGAAGGTATCCGCGTCGACTACGAAATAAGAGAGAAAGTAGCCAGCAGGAAATTGTCTCTTTCTCTCAAGGGAGTGAGCGAACTACTAGTCGTAGGGCGGGAACGGTATAAGACTAGCTCAGGCTCTACGGATTGCAGCTATTGATGAGAGTATGCCCTCTTAAAGGAGAAAGACGTCTTGCGGAGTGAAAGAGTCCTCATCACGAAAGATCGGTCTTAACTCACCTTAAAGTCCCAAGGGAAGAAGAAGAAGGAAGTCAGCTAAGAATCGGTATAGAAGGGTCTCATCGGGGTATTCACCTAGCTCCCTAGCTTCCTATATTCCCACTCGAGCGGGATCAAAGGGGATGAGTTATTCTCGTAGCTAAATGCCCAAGTCGGGCTGGTATAGAGGATCAAGAGACTGTACTCGCCCTTCATCCCTCAACCATTCAACAGAAGCAATAGCAAAGAAAGCAGCAAGAGTGGAGAGAACAAGCTCAGCTTCGGCAACAGCAACTCGAGAAAGCAATTCAGTTTGTGAGGAACCGGCCACTTCTTTATATACGTCGCCATTTGACGATCTGTCTTTAGTAGGTCGTCTATTCTTTCTTACCTCGGGATAGGAGTTCCCAATTTTCTGACGATGAAACGGTCTCTGTCAGCCTTACCAGCTGTCTGAGATGAGCGTCCAAACCGAATCGATCTTTTTGCCCCCCTCAGCTATCCCTTCCCGTCTTCGTTTAGCAGCGAACTCAAAGATGGCCTTTATGTATGAGCCGAAAAGGAGGTATCCATAGATACCAACCAAACTAGCTAGTCAGGGAAGGTAGGTAAGTAAGAGGCGGATCTAGGGAGTCTTTACTTCTTCGACTTCTTATTCTTATTCATAGTTGAGATACTCCCAACCTCCACCAGCAAGCAGCACCGGAGTGAATCGTAACCTTTCGATCTGTTTATAAGGGGTCAGGACTCGTCAAGAGACGAGAGGTAGCTAATGCTGTTTGATCACCGTCACGAGATTTGTTTGCAGCTACTATAGCTAATCAATCTCCTGCTTTCATTCCGTTTGGAATCTTAATGCGATCTGAGAGCGGATCTAGGAATCCCCTGGTAGTTTGGTTGGTGAAATCCGATAATCGATTGGCTTTAGAAAGGCTGCTTTCCCAACCTAGACATTGTAACTGAAAGTTCTGCCTACTTCTAGGCTTAGGGTAGTCCTCGACAACCTTCTTCTTTTACTGGCTTGGGAAAGACCCGTAGGCTATGGATCCCTCTAATGGAATTGGGCTATAACCATATTTCCATGGTCTAGGTTCAAGGGCAATACAGATTGAGGCTTGGAGTAGATAAGGCTTCATGGACCCAATTTATAGGGCTGTTAAGGACGGACTCGCTAGTGTCCCAGGGATTGACCGGTGACACTACTAACTTAATTGACCTAATATATGTATTTTTCCACAGGACTGAATCCATAGAAACCTTGGCTTAGTGCCATTACTGTAAGCGGCGGATGATTGGTATGCAGGATCGGTTGCAACGGTTTCACATGAATGTAAATCAAGAGATTGGCGGCTTTCCAACTAGCCATTGTACCTGAGATTGCGATAAGTCCTTCTTCTTCTTTGGAGCTTGTTCTTGGTCCCAAGGGAAATGGGGTGACAAAGAGCAGCTTGCTTCTCCAATTGGATCATTGCTCGACTCGATGGGTACTTCTAGTGGTTTGCCGGAGAAGCTATATTGTTTTTCTTTCAGGAGTTGGTTGGTGGCATGGACACCTAGCCTTTTTTTAGAGTATTTGTTTGTTTGCTGGCACAGGTAGTGGAGGCATTATCCACTCCAGCAGTAGCAGATGTAGAATGTGAAAGGTGGGATTCCCGGTTGATTGGATGCTTCCGTTAGAGCTTCTTCCCCTTTCTTTTGGCCACTAATGTGTGTGGTGCCCCTCTATTCACGTAATAGACTATTGCTATTGGGTTGTTAATCCTTTTCACATGCATACAACTCGGTATAGAAATGCGAGGCTCAAAAGCATTCGAGCATATCTTTTTTTGAGTAGCTGCAAGTGAGCCCCTTTTTTTTATAGTATTAGTCAAATCGCTGTCTTGATCTAAATATAGGCCTTTAGGCTAAGAATATCAACGGATAGTTCTTTCTAAATGGAATGAGGGGAATAAGTAGCTGATCAAGAGAGATGTGAGAAGCAGGCTGTACTGCAATCTAACTAAGTGGTGTGTGGGATCCGGCAAAAGAGGCGCGTTCTACGCACATACAAAAGCGCAGATAGCGGCTACCATGTAATAGACAACTAGCCGTGAACAAAGGGTCGGCATCAAATTGAGACGGACCCGACGAAGAAGTAGCACAACAACGAATACTAGAGATAGAGTACCCCCTTTCCTCACGGGAGTAAGATTACGAAATTCTACCTTATTAGAACTAGACACCAGCTGCTTTAGAAAATGAGATAGCATTCTTTATAATAGTAAGACCAAAATTCAACAAAGGAGGATAAATATCCCCAATATAGCAGACAAATAAAAGCAGCGGAAAAGCCCGTAGGTACCTTATCAGCCTTTGGTAGTTTAACGTGCTTGTATCTACTCTTTTTCCATTTCTTTCTTTTTCACCTGGAAGTGAACTGTAAGAGAACCAATCCATTGTCTTCGAATAGTAAAGGTATGCCTTTCCAAAGCCAGTTAAGAGATCAGCCTTCGTGGACAATAGGCCTCGAGCTGGTAGTAGCGGCAAGGGAGGAGTGAATACCCGGTTAGCCCGTCGCTTTTTATGGCTTACCTTCGTACTCAAGGGAGGTTTTACCATCTAAGTCCAGGTTAGTTGTGAAAGTCTTGGCTTAGTCTTTTTCCATGTCTGTTGATGGCGCTTGCTATTGAATGTCTTGATTGCGCATATCCCTTTCCTGGTTCTTTGTAGCATACTTAAGATGTTGCGGGATAAACGCTCTTTGAAAGGTAAATGAATGCTTATCCTGTGGATTCGGCATTAGCGGTCTTAGCACTTTCCCTTGGCAGGATCATCTATCCCCCTATGGTTTATTCCTCTTCTTTTGATCCCTTGGCTCGGTATGGTTCACCACATTCCAGCGCTCTTTCAACCTTTGCTCGGTAGGTCTTCGATACGGTTCTGCTTATCGATCCGCTTTGACCCGATCGGATCACGGGAGAACTTAGCCGAGCTTTCCTTAACCTCACCCTCTGCCTCAACCATTCATTCCAGTGATCTTTCAACCGTAGTGCCCTTCTTTCCCTGTGTATGAGAGTTTAAAGTAGTCAGTCTGATCCTTCTCTCTAGCTAGTGCCATTCCTTTTTCTCTTTAACCCTGCTCGGTATGGCTTGCTCGATACCAGGTATCGGTAGTAACATCAGTCTTTCCCTTCTCTAGTGGATTAATCACCGTTCAATTGATCGGACTATATCAGCATATGGGAATCAGCTATAGAATGGATTTCACTCATAGAAAGAGATCGGTAGTTGGATGTGATGACAAGGAATAACCAAAGGGATCAGGATGAATCCCACAAGGTGTCCCATTCCTTTCTTTCTTGGTTCTTTCTACTAGAATATGTGACCAGAGAAATGGGGAGATAGGAGAGTCTCGATCATGTGAGAGAATTAGGTATGGAAAGGAAAACTTACTTACATACGAAAGATTAATGCCAGTGCTCGGTCAGTCAGGAAGGAATAAAATGGTACCATATCTCATTCCGTTGTTTGGTTCTTCCTTTAGCCTGTGCCAGAAAATCATATAAAAAAGAAGCTCGTGTGGTGCATCCCCCAGAGGGGTACGGGTAAGGTTCACTCATCATCGATGGACCAGTTCGTATACTATTTCCGCTCGATCACAGCTCGTCCTTCTTTCGTGCAGTGCACTTTGTTGATGATTGCAGGCATACTCGCTGAACATTCCCTTCGTGGACCACAAACAAGATCTATGAGCAAATAGATGAATGAAAGCGATAGCAATGAGGCATTCAAGCTCTTCTCTGCGAACCGATCACAAGGTGGATTTACTATGATGAATTGGGATCCGCGTGACCAACGCCATGGCAAAATTACCTCCCGGATGGGGAACCTCATGCCCTTATCCAGTTTTAAGGGTTTAGGCAACTTTTAAGTTCCTGAAGCTTGACACGATGGGGGATGAGAGAAGGGTTTACACCATGAAAGTAGTTGAGCCCGTACACATGAAGCCATTAGTGTAAAAGGAACGGTTCCTTGCTGACCCACATAAAGAACAAAGAAATAAGGAAAGGAAAGGCATTGTTACTGCGCGGACGAGGAAGCTCTTGACGGAGCCTACCTCGGATAAGGGCAGAGGGAAGGAGTAGTTCGCTTACTTTTACCCTTGGTTGGGAGAGAAAGTCCCCCCTTGAGAAGGATCAAAGATAAGAATCGGAGTGGTGAGGCAAGCAATATCACTAGTGGAAGGAGAAGCCAAGCAGAGTTAGGCGCCCTTTGATTAGGTTGCCGGTAAGGTTTGTGGTATAGTCCTAGTCTTTGGCCTTGGCACATAATTCTAAGTTGCTAGCATTCCTAGTCTCTCTAACAAAAAGAAAGTGCTAGGAGCAGTCGAAGGGCTAAGCTCATCAGTTGATATAGTAGTTCTTTCTTCGTCTTATATCGAGAGGGAGCTAGTCTTCTATGCTGGAGGGCAACCGCAAGGGGAGGTACTTGCCTTTCTTTCGTTAAGAGTTCCGCGCTTTCCCTCTTTGGTGGCATCGTATAGTAAGGTGAAAACAGAACTTCTTCGAGGCCCCAGAGTCCCTAGCTGCCTTAAGCCCGTAAGCTACTTCCTTTAGTTGAACTGGTGGCTATATAGGTCAATTGAATCTTAGCCAGTTTCTTCTTTGTTCGAAAAGAGCTACTCCGACTCGACTGTCAAGCAAAGATCTAAGGCCTTTTTTGCTCTGCCTCTGGGCACGAATGGATCTAACTTTCACTCTTGAGTGAAAATGCTAGCTATCTTGCTCTCTCTTTGCCTCTCTCTGAGCAAGGTAGGGTGCTCCTTATTTATGTGATTTTCTGCTCTTAGCGGATTGGATGCTTTCGATTCCTTAGCAGAGCGAATTCTTGTCTTTGCGGAACCAGAGCGTCTTCGATCTTCTCCTTTCTCTGGGTACGGTACAAAGAAGACCAAGTGGATGGAACAACCCTCAGACCCAATCGACACAGTACCGAGCCAGAGCAGTCTAAGAAGGGACAAGAGACTCTTTGTTCACAGCTTCACATCCTAGTGCCAAGGTGCCCAGCTAAAGCCAAAGGGCGGATTCAATATCACCGGAGTCGTGAACAGAGAAAGCCTCGTCTACCGCTCCTCGGGTCAAGACCAAGGCAAGATCGATGCTTATAGCCTTCATGCCAAGGAAAGACGTCCAAAAGCATCAATAGCTTCTTCTTCTATAAGATCTGCTGCGGATGATATAGTTGCTCCTAGTCCGACAACTAGAGCCAGAACCAAGGATGGCGCGAATCGCTCGAATGCAGAGATTGGCCAAGAGCTGACCAAGCGAGAGGACCGCGTAATGAAGCAAAATGTTTTAGGGTTGAAGCCGGTAATCTATGTAGCTTAGAATGGGTAGGTCTCTAAAAGCACTGAAAAGTCCAACTTTAAGTGTAAGGCCTTCCAACATTTCTTACCTAACAGAAATGGCAAGGCAAAAGAAAGAGTTGGGGCGGTGGCATAACCAGGATCCGGTGGAGTTCTTTTGTAGTACCTCCAACCAACTGGCTCGAATCGTTTTCCCTTTTGGTTGTTGCGAAGCGAATGTAGTCTCAAAATGAAAGTGTGTATGCCAAGCCTTCTATTCTCCTCCTTTATCCTGTGCCCCGCTGTCAGGCTTCCTTCCTCCTTATTGGAAGAAGCTCTCCACGCTGCTAGCAAGTGAAAGCGCTAAACCAAATTCCGCTTTGTGCCCTTCTTCCTACCCCGCCCTCTTTTACGAGCAGGATAATACGTTAAAAAAGCCCCTTTGTCTGAGGAGCGCAGCACACACCTTATGTGCAGTGCTCCTTTGCTTGCTGGAAGCTCTCAGTCTACCTTGGAAAATGAATGGAATCTTGAGCATCGTCCCTTCCCGAAAAAAAGTACAAGAGGCCATATACAATAAAAAAAGAAAGGGTAGACTCCATGTCATAGAAATCGAATACATCGGAATCAGCACCGTCTTATTCGTTTGCAAAAAGAGGACTCAAAAGAATCATGATTCGGTAAATAGGCCACTGATCGGCATCCAAGCTTACTAATAGGGGTGAGGGGCCGGCAAGCGCGTACCAAGCCATTCGAGGGTAGCTAAGCAAGGAAATAAGTAAAGACAGCTTATGGTCGTGTGATGGCAAAAAGAGTCTCATCAAAGCTTCCAGTGTCGAGTTGTCACAAGTAGGTTTTTTAGTCATAGCTAGACAGCCAAGAGAAAATTTTCCTCGGTCAGACTCAGTATCCTTGGTTGGAAAAGGAATTGGATAAATAAGGCTCACATTACTGCCACTTCACCAGAAGATCAAGGCCATGTCGAAACTGAAATACCTTCGGTACTTCCTCTTAGCCATTCACTAGAGTTCTTTCTTTTTAAAGAAAGGGGTGGTAGAGCAAGATTCGCGCATCCAGTTGTCCGGTCAAAAAGAAGAAGGTTAACAAGCGCAAAAACCATACTCAACAAAATGCTCAATCCACATCCGGAAAACAAAAAACGAGAGTCTAAAGAAAGAAGGAACTCCAGGAGATTCCCCGGTTTCAGGCTTAGCGTACCTTCTCTAGGTCCTTGAAAGGTCTCTTCTTACTCGAAGTCTCAAACTGCTGTAAAGTAGCTCTTGCAGTAGAAAGAATGGCAGCTCACTTGAACTATTTTAAATCATCACATCTGCTAAGTGAACAAATAGGCTCCTCCTTACTTGGCTGACTTGTCTGATTGGCCTACCGAGAGGGTAGGGATCGATCTAATAGATCTGTTTATCGCAAACATTGGTTTAGGTGTGAAGTTCTCTACTCTGCTTTGACGCGGACAGCTTCATTCTACTATTCTAGCCTATTTATATTTATCCAGTGGCACGCCATGTTAGATGCTAAGAGAGCCCTGCTTTCTTCCTTGGGAGACCATACTTTCGGGTGAGATAGCTAAGATGCAGTAAGCTACTCTTCAGCTGCGATAGAACGATTGGCTGATGGATCTGATAAATCCTTTGCTCCGTTGTCGGAGTAGGAGAGGCTGTTAGTTCAGCTAGAAGAGTTGCTCAATTATGTTTGGGAAGTAGATTTCTTCCTTCTTGTTTGATCCCGAAGTATGAGATAGAATGAATTATAGTTCAAGGTCGGATATAAGAATAGGGCAGTTTGAGCCAGCTTCATCTTCTACCGTATCTCCAGGGGGAGCGATAACAGAGCTTCTTTCCTTTTCTTCTTCTTCTACTTCTACTTCTGCTCTCCCCTACTGGGCAGCTAACAAAGAACTAGCTTCTTTCTGGAAATGCTGTCCCCTCTCATGATATGTACGAGGCAGAGTATGAGTAAGAGAAAGGGGCAGAGTCAGAGAAGGCAGGAAAAGAATCCTTCTCAAAAGTAAAGGTATAGAAAAGGTCTTCGAAGATCTGTTGAAAGAAGGTCTACAGCTCGCGGGGTAGAGCCGGTGCGAGACGCCCCAGAGAATGCAGCTGGTACTTCAGTTTCGGGGGAGATTGCCCACAGAAGGAGCATTTGCAGCCCCTTTTACCGCTGAGATAGACCTTGAAGCTAAGGATCCTTTGGGTATGGCGTAAGATGCCGTTTTCAGATATGATTTTGATGTATGGATAGCTTTTGGGGGTAACTCCTTTACCTCCATCCCTGAGCTGACAGATTTGGGAAAGACTGTCCCCCTCTGTACCTGATGGGCACTCTCCAAAAGAAGTTCCCGGAAATACCGTCCCTACCGGCCGAACCAACAAAGACACTGATTTCATGGACCGATTTAGCCGATGCACTTACTTGAACTGCTCGATCCCTTGCATCTGTTCAAGCCGAAAACCAATCAATTCCCAAACTGTCCTATCTGAACTGACCTATTCTACTTGAGAACTTCTTTCCTGAACTGCCTTCTACCTCTGCAACAGAAGCAAGCTACCTGTCCTGCGGTGTGAGGACGGATGGAAAGAAGAAAGCAGATGTTATCGATCTAGTGGAAAGAGTAGATAAAGAAGGCTTTGTTCATCCCAATCTAAGGGGAGCCAGGAGTTCTGTCCGGGAGAGCGGATTGGAAGAAGGAAAGGCCGGAGATACCTTTCTTGGGTTTGTGCCCTACAGACTTCAGTATGGGAGGAGAAAGTTGACTCGACGAGGGCTGGGGGACGGATTCCTTGGTCGAGCTTCTTTTCTTTCCTCAGATAAGGGATCCCGCTAACCTACCTTCCACTTAACTACCTATCTAATTACCTATTTCCTATAGAGAGAGGATTGAAAACCTATATGCGACAAAGCCCTTCCTTCGTAGGACTTCCTGTCAATCTAATGTCACCCACATATAAAAAAAGATCTCTATAGGAAGGGACTAGGTTGTTTTCACTGTAGTGCGCTAACGCGCCCTTTCGTTTTTCTGCTTCTTTCTTGCAGCTTTTGGACAAGTAGCCTCGCCTTCAAGACATTGAGGAAGCCTTCCTTGCTTGTCGGTTCTCTTGCTTTAGTCTGGCTGGCATTAGTAGCTTTGCCTTCTTCCTGGTTTTTGTAGCTAGCTCAGGTCTAGCAGCTGTTGCAGCTCAGGGAGTTACGCGAAGGGCTTCCTCTTAATTAAGGGTGGAACGCTAGTCATTTGCTGGTAGCTCTTAGCCTTGATAGCCGCTTTCCTATCTTTTGTTTGCAAATCTTTCCTTCTTTTTCGGTGGGCGAGTCAGCTTCAGAGAGAAATCCTTGTTCTTGTTTTTTTCTCTCGGTATCGTCTTTAGCTGGCTCAGGTTGCTGTCTCGGCTGACGCTAGTGAAGTTCCGAGACTATTGGCAGCAGAGAGATTCCCGCTTTCGTTAAGCGGGTAGGAATTGAGTGCTAAAGAAGTAGAAGTTGTGAAAGAGCCTGTCACGGTAAACTAAAGCTAAGAGATATTTGAGTGTTCTCACTCGAAAGGAGGGCCGGTAAGTGGGTCTAGTGAAGAGAGGGAATACCGCAACGTCCAAAGTTTGACGTAGTTATCTGGAGGAGGGGACCAGAAGGATGTATGTGAGGGACGCATGTCCAAGTTGTCCCAGGCTTTCAAGTGCTCCAAGCTGATCTTTTGAATTTCATAAGGGAGGCCTTTTGGATAGAATCAATAGAACTCTTATCATGAACTGCTTTGTTGCGACAGAGGCGGATGCATTTGACCGAGTGGAGACAGCAGTGGAAGCAGCAATCCCTTGCATCCTGGAGGAGAGAAGCCTGAAGTAAGTAGGGCCCGCAGGTCTTGAAAAGAGTCCAATCTGATCTTTCTCTCAATAGTATAGAGGCATCAGTCGACTCTGTGGATTCTGTTTATTCCCTTTCTTCTGAATCTCGATCCTTTCGTTCATGTCTACACCGTCCACTGATGTAAAGATTGGGCGTGGGAGAGGTGAATTCGACGAAAGAAACTATCCGGGCGATCATCTTCTGAGGTGGGACCCCTCATACTGCTATCGATCCGGCAGACAGATGCCAGTTCTGCTGATCAAAGCTTCGTCTGATCGGAATCACTGGAGAGGTCGGGTGCTTACATACTATCAAAAGATTGGGCGGATCTTTTTCTTCCAGACTAGAAAAAGACTGAATGAATCTTTATCTGGGAAGGCATGATTGGGAGCTAGCTCGAAATCCGAGAAATCCGGACTCCTAATAACCTATGAGTGAGCCGAGCTATCACCATGAGCACTGAGCCACCTGACTGACTAGCTTTTTCCATATACCGACAGCTACGAAAACATGGACTAAGCTTTGCTTATGACCACGCTTGTTGACCATGCATGTCTTTGATCCCCTCGACCAGACCTTGCCCGAGGTCACCGAAGTACGCGAGCTGAGCTTAGCCCTCTTCCCATTAGACTTCTTCTTTAGGGACGGACGGACCTAGTTCAACATGTTAACCGAGCCAAGCCAACAACAAGAAAAAGCCCTATTCTATAGGCTTAAGATTAGTGAGAAAGAGCAGGATATGTTGGTTCGAGAGAAAGGGGATCCGTTGGTTAGGCGTCCGCCGATTCGTATGGGGATTGGGGTGCTTCTCTTCAATATTCCTTATTATTTGATTTGGTTGGATTCCGCCGATGGAGAATCGGTATCTCTTTCTGCGTCTTCGGCTGGGGATGCGGCTTCGAGAAATGTTGTTTCGGGACAAGCAGCTTCGGGAGAAAAGGAATCTCTTGGTTCAGATGGGAATGCGTCTGTTGTATCGGATAGTTCCTCCGGAGCAGACTTAGCAGACTAACCTGGGATAATAGCCCTCTCCGTATAAGGCTGAATCAAGACTCGTGTTCACATACGTAATTCCTTGAGTTGAATGCCCCCAATCTTGGCAAGCCATACCTCTCACCAAAGCGGACATCGGTCGGAAAACATGGATGGTTGAACGGACCTATCCACGTCACGGTACCCCGTTCGAAGAATCACGCAATCTGGGCTTCGATCACGCTACCATCTAGTTTGGCAGTCCAAACGAACAAGCCTCAACTGGGCGCTACACCAGTCACCGGGGCCTCGGTTATCCAACCTCCCCCGCATAGGATAGTAATAATAGAACTTCGTAGCATTAGAAAGGTGCGAAGCCTTGAAGCAATCAATCGTACAGGTGCGGGAATAAGCCAATAGCAACAGTTGTGCCTCTCTTTTTTAGGGAATAGGTAGAGAGGTCAGGTTTTTGGCTCGCTCTTGTACAGTTTCTGAACTTTTTTGGTCTTTCCGTTCACAGGTTGATGAACGAGCTCCTACTCAACATATGATTGCCGGCTGGGGAATGCCTATTTGAACTAGCGACTAGCTTCTTTGTAATGTATTGAAGTGGAGGCAATAGATTCTTCTTGTTCATCAACCGATTCTGAAACCGAAGAAGAGTAGGTAGTTGGAGGCGTCTTCTTTGAACTCAAAAACAATTTCACTTGAATTCTTCCTGTGAGTGAATCCTATCAACTAGACTCTTCCGAAATTGCGTATAGAAAGAAAAAGAGATTCGTCTTGCCGGGTCTTTATCGCCTTTCGCCGGGTGTGATTGATGCACAGAAGAAGTTCTTTTCTCCCATGCTTTTCGTTGGTCAACAACCAAGAAAATCTCTAGTTCTTAACTACTCGTACAGGAATCAGTCTCTTTCTGTCTGGAGGGAATTTTTTTGTATAAATCAATCATGCCTCAACTGGATAAATTCACTTATTTTTCACAATTCTTCTGGTTATGCCTTTTCCTCTTTACTTTCTATATTCCCATATGCAATGATGGAGATGGAGTACTTGGGATCAGCAGAATTCTAAAACTACGGAACCAACTGGTTTCACACCGGGAGAACAACATCCGGAGCAAGGACCCCAAGAATTTGGAAGAT